>JZSA01003479.1:0-29560 GCA_000956155.1 Cotesia vestalis | reverse complement strand
AATCATACGTAAATTTTTCTGTGCTTTTATTCATTTATATTCATCAGCAATTTTACAAACTTTCATATTTATTTGGACAAATTTTCATAAATCCAAGCTTTCATCGATACCAAAGCAACACGAGCAGGCATAAATTATTGTCTCTTATTGTATTAAAATACTCGGTTTCAGCGTGGGAAAGGAATATTTTAAATGAACACGCTCATTGGATTCCTCGATGTTGGCTGAACGGTTCATTGCGTTGATCCGTTCGTAGGGTTTCGATTCGCTGTGTGATGCAACTAGTGCATCCAACAGGTGACGCTACCTGTTATTAGAGCGCTATCTATTATGAGAGCGCGAATTCAAACGAAATATTCAAATACTAAATATTATATGATTAAAATTAATTAAATTTTATATTCGAAGTAAATATTCAAATCATTTATTTAATGCTTTTACTCTTGTAAACATCTTTTAGTTAACTCTGTTTTATTTATAAAAAGATATAAAATAAAAATTTATATTTCGGTACAAAAGGACATTGTAACCGAATTCTTTGAACCCATAAAAAGAACTTGAGTAATTCCAGGACTATTCCTCGCCACATGAAACTTGAAACTCTATAAGGAAAAGTCGTAAAAGACACGTGTGAAATTCAATAGACCCTTGTTCTAAAGTAACAAATAATAGTATAAGTTATATGTAACTAAACAAAAATAAGATTGTTAAATAACATTTATTATTAAGTGTGATTTTATATGATATTGCAGTTAAACAAAATTAAGTTAAAGTAATTAATAATAATTGCTTAGAATGTGATTGTGCATTATCTAATTTTAACACCAAATTAAGTGTGTTATTTAGGAAAATTTTTTATGAAATTCGATAAAATTTCATATAATTGTATGTAAAAAAATGGCTTGATGAACTTTCATAAAAGATCTTATAATTTTATATAAATTCAGTTTCCATCAGGGAAAAACAAATTTTTTAAAATATTAAAAATTTTTCAATCGGTAAAATTTACGTTTTATTTCGAACTGTGATTCCTGATTTTTATATCTGAATTAAGTGTTGTTAATTATTAAAAAAATCTTGGGTGTGTTAAGACTGAATCTCGACGTTTGAAGGACACAGGAAGCTTTCCAGACTATCCCCGCAAGGTTGTCACTATGTCTGTCTATGTGTGTTGGTCGCTTTTAACTTTCGAACATCTAAACCGATCGGAACTTACTAAACGGCGTTCTAAGGAGTTGCCTCAAACTTAGATTTCCTGTGAATTTCAATCGATTAGGACCGATAAATTTTGAGAAATCTCCAAAGAAATAAGAAAAAATTTTTTTTTGAGTGATTTTTTTTTAATAACTTTTAAACGGCTTAATCTAGGGTAAGTGTGGGTATTACCGCGGGTGCGAGTATTACCGCGGATTTTTTTCATTACATTACAAACTAATTAAACACAATTGTTTGTAATTTCAAAAAAATTCAGCAATAAATATATTATTTCTAAAATGTAATTAACAAACGACCCTGTATGAAATTTAATTATTTAGTTTGTTATAAATGATAAGAAAGTAATTGATCGTTTGAAAAGAAAATGTTATCGTTTTTTTGCAGTTAGTGTGCATTTGTAGGTTCGAATAAAATGTGTTTTTCTGTGAAATAATGCTTTGATATCTATATTTATTATATCTCAGAGTAAGATTATACTTTTTAATGCTCAAAAAATCTAGCAAATATTGAATTTTAATTGATTCTCACTTTTAATTTACTGCCGCGGTAATTGTCACGAACTTTTGAAGCATGTCAGTATTACCGCGGTTTTTGTACTTTACCACGGTAATAGAAACATCTGTAATATCAGACGGATGCGACAACTGCCGCGGTTGAAATGTACTTAGTTATAACCTTAAAATTACAATATATTGTGTTGTTGATCTTATAGTAAACAGGTACAATGGCAAAAACCAAAAAACGATCTAAAAATACAAAAAAGCAAATTAAAAACAAAATAAAAGAAGAATCATTATTGAAAAAAAAAAAGAAGCAGTTGAATTGAAAAGACAAATCGCTGAACTTCAAAAAAAAAGAAGCAGAAATGAAAAATAATGATATTGACTGAATTAAATATTTTTATATAACTAATAGTTTTAATTGTATTAGTCAGATATACCAAAATTGAAACATGCTGTGCCTTGTTGAAGTTAAAAGTTCATTTTTTATAAAAAAAAACTATGTTGTTTTTATTAAACGTTTGTCCTTATAATTTATTCTATTAATTTTTGTTTCATCAGATTCCGCGGTAATTGTCACACGGTAATTGTAACATCCACGATAATTGTAGCGCGGTAATTGTCACAAGTCATTTTAAGGTCCGCGGTAATACTAGCACTTGCAATTTTTTTTCAAATGTTGATTATTTAATAAATTCAACATTAAATCATACTCTTAATTTTTTTCAAAGTTTAAAATAAGTTGATTATCGATAAGAAAAAAAAATTAAGACGATATTTTATAGTGAATCTTTGAAATATGATTTTAAAGTTAGACGTACACATCAAGCTGCGGTAATACCCACACTTACCCTAACGTCTAAATAAAAGATTTTTATATTTAAAAATATTCCTTTCCCGCGCTGAAACCGAATATTTTAATACTCCCGGGTGAAAGAACTACAGTAAGTAAAACTTTCGATAAATAAAAATAACATCCACTAGATGGAAGCATAACAGCAGCAAGCCGAAAAATTTTTCACATTTTCATGCCGATATCTTTCGGTTTTCTGAAGTTCGCTCTGTTCGCTCCAGCGCTGCCCAGGCGCTGCCTAGGTTTAAGGCAAGTTCTTAACCAACACAGCTCCCTTACCACACAACTCCAAAACGGCCGTATGAGAAACATTCTCAGTGCCAATTAAGTGCTTAAAAACATTCGTCTCTAATCTCCATGGTTATATTCTGTTGTTTACTTGTTAGTTTTTATTAGAATTATTTATGTGTTCTTGGTTTTTAAAGGTTATGTAACTAATAATTTAAAAAAAAGTTTTATTAATATTCGCATATCAATAACTTGTCTCATTTTACAAGTTACAAAAAAAATTGTCGTCATGAATCCTTCTGAACCAACATGTACTGAAGTTTTGAGGTAATGTAAATATTGTATCAACGAAGGAAAATTATAATTCGCATATAATGTCTAAACTTTTGCCGGTAAAGAAAACTACCTCGCTTATAGAATCATAATATTCGATTAAGTATTGAACAATTACTGAAAAATACCAAATCACAATTTGGTCGGTGATTTGTAGCTGAGAGTTGTTTCTAATAATTATTCCATTCATTTCAGTTCCAAGATGAAGGATGTTATCGATGTATTAGCTATGCAGAGGGAAAAAAGAAATATACTACAAAAAAGTATTACTATTGATTACACAGTATCAAGTGACAGCTTTACGATATCACGATTTATATTTGAATGTGGTAATTATGACAACTTCGCTTTATTTATTCTATAAATTTTTAATTTTTCATTTTGATTTCACTCGCCATAGTTATAACTATGTACTGGTGAAAGTAAGTTAGTATACCTCACTTTCTTTTCACTTGAATTTACAGGAGTTCTCATGAATTGTAGTCTGATAATTTCCACCTCTTTTGATGTACATAACAACTATATTGGGGTTGTTAAATTCATATTTGCAAAAATGTCAATACAGTTAAATTGTATTGACATTTATTGAAAGAAGAAATTGTAAATATTAAATTCGAAGTGTCTGCTAAGACAATTGAAAATTTATTTAATTGATGAAGTTTTTCGTTTCTGGCCGATTTTAGAAAACTGTATTTTCATCAGATTTGGATGTTTTAAGATCCTAGGAAACTATACTGACTACAGTAATAGCATTGTTGTGATTTATTACACTTAAAATATACATTGTCATATATATAGATAATTTTAAGTTAAGAGGTACTTTCGATTTCCACGGTATAAAAAAATTAGGAAAATGGTTGACACTACAGGCCATCCCTGCAACTTCCCTCTAATTTCATACCTAAACGCTTAAAACTGCACTGATGACTTTTTTGAGCTTTTCGAGCTCAAAAATATAATCTATGTGTTATTTTGAGCTCTCCGAGCTCAAAGGGTTAGTTGTTCTATGCTTTCAAGCAGTGCTGTACAATTTGGCCGACTAAATCAGCCATAGAGTTTAGCCAGGTTGATTAGTTCCTTAGCCAACTGATTAATTCTAATTAACCGGTTAAACTACTTAACTAGTTAACCGGTTAAATTTATTGATCGGTTAAATGATCTATTTCCATTTATAAAATATAAATTACTATTAAGTTATATATTTTCAACATATTTACAATGGCTATTAAGTTTTTATAAAACTAATTACTTATATTTTTCTGCTATGTTCCTATTGTGATACAAAAATGTTAATAAATTTGCTGAATTTAAATAACTCCCCTTTGCTGTGATGACGTTCCCTGCCGTTGAAAAAACACGTTCAGATGAAGTACACATATTAGTGGGCTTTGGAATTTTTTACACTACAATTAATTCGAATATCCTCATTACACTACAATTATCATTGTATTTTTTGGTTCTTTGAATTTCCTCTTACGTATACTAGCACCAAAAAATATTAAATTCGTATTCAAGACCTAACCAATCGATCGATCCAAATCTCGTTTCGTTGAGAAACCCCATAAGTCGGTGACTTATGGAGTTTTTTGAAGAAACATTCAATTTAAAAATTTCAAAAATAAGATTCTTTTTGTTTTTTTACCAAAAAAACTTTTTCTGAGTAGAAAAAATTCAGTTTAATACAAAATACTTGAATTTTAATAATTTCTGTAGTATTAGTTTGATAAAGTTACATTAAATTATTGTTTTATTATTTAATGTGATTTTACTGACTTTAATTTTAAAACAATTGATTATCAGATAATAAAAAACTAACTTTACTGTTAAATATCTAATTTTTAATGAGTTTGGCAATATTCGTTTAATGGATTAAAATTAAAAATATGTTGTTTTCTTGTTGACTCTGGTTTCACTAGTTCAAATTCTGAAATTAATGATTACCAAATAAAAAGACATTATATTTACTGTTAAACACTTTGATTTTAATAATTTTTGCAATTTTAGTTTTATAAAGTTATAACCTATAGGTTGTGATAAGTTAAAATGTTGTTTTATTGATGACTCAGTTCGTTCTTTATTTCATAAATATAGTAAATTTATATATATTAAGATGATTGACGGAGAAAAATTGATAAATTAATGATTTTATCACTATTCTGTTCGCTTTGGCGAAAAACCCCATAAATCAATCAACTTCAAAACATTATTATTAATTGTAATAATTAACAATTAAATTTTTTCATGCTCGAATCTTTTTTAGGGATGCTATCCCAGTGAACTCTTTTACATAAAATTGACGTCAGAATGACGTCATGCTATGTCACGATTTACGTAAGATGTAAGTCATATATGAGTCATTTTTTCATACCTGTTGACGTAACAGTTTTGCGTAATATATATGACGTAACTATGACGCAAGTGTGACGCTTGCGTGACATTTATGACATAACTATGACATCATTGTGACGGCTTTATGACATTTAATTGATATCAGAATTAATATGCAGAAAAAAAATATTTTCTAGAAACATAAAAAAAATTTAATTTTGCGTTTTTGAATTTGAACAATGAAATTGGAGACCGATTGTACCTTGAAAACTCGGGTCCTCTGAGTTCGAAGTCTTGAATGTTGCTTATTGATCTGCATCATGATTGATTATGAACTGGGTTCAATTTCATTTATATGAGTTGAAATCAAGAAAAAACTAAGTTAATTAATTCCCATGAAATTTGTTGAGATTTCATGCAATTGTATAAATTTTTTCTGAATTTTATGAAATTTTAACATTTTTATAAATTAATATCGCTCACACATCGTAAGATTGGCACTACTGTCATTTTAACTTCATCCGATTTAATACCGAAAAGCTGCTGTAATTAATGAATTCTTCCTAAAATTTAGAAAGTTCTTGAAATAAAAAAATTTTTTAAGCTTAAGTGAATTTTGTATAAGCCATGAACTTTTCTGTTTAATTCAAGATAATAAAATTTTTTAAAAAAGATTTTGTCCGTTCAAAATTTTTTTCCGCTAACTCATGGTTACTTTTCTCTTAGTGTAAATTTGTATGCAATTCTATAAAATTTAATTAAATTCATAAAAATAAATATAACACTTTTTGTTCATCAGATCAAATAGTGTTCATTCAATGTACTATATCAAAAATAATTATTAGGAACTTCGATAAGTAAAAAAATTTGGTTGCCAAATATTTAAAATTAATCTCACAATTTCGTTGGCCATTTATTTCCAACTTTTTCAGAGGATCTATAGCATAATTACACACGAATAATTTATTTTTAATTTAAAAATTCAGTATATAAATTTTTTTTCTGTCTAAGTTCCCGATAATTATTTTTGTTATTATGATTCATGAATAAGAATAACTAGGACTCAATAAAATATTTCATTATTTAGTTAATTATAACATTAAACATAATCTTTTCTGGACGTCCGTGTATGGATGGGTGTGTGTGGCAGGGAAATTGGTCGAAAAAATGATCGTACCGGAATAATTTTTTTTTATTATCTAAAATGACACGACGGAATTTCTCAATTAATATAAGCGTTCAATTCACTGTCGTTAAATGATTATTTATAAAAAACTAATATATGACTGTGGATGTTTTTGTATATCCATCTATACATTTGATTATAGTATTTTTTTTCCTCACTTTAGAGTTATGGTGCCACTAAACGATGGCAGAGTTTTCTGTTTTTTATTATTTTGATTTTTACATTTTATTTTAATTGATTTTTTTGTGAAAAATGAGATTATGAGGCGTGCACTTTTGGATTTTCCAAACTTGTTAATTTTATTACTTCTATTATATCTTACAGGTATTAAGCTAGATGCACATCCCTTAACTGTTGCTACTGCCTTAACATTGTTTCATCGCTTTATGAGGGAAGTAACACCGCAAGCCTATGACTTATACGTAAGTGAATTTTAATTGAATTCGACTAATATCTGATTTAATTAAAAATCTAGACTATGCATTAATATTTTTATTTTTCAATTATATTTCATGTATATAATTGCATAAATCCTTTATGTAATTTTTTGATGATGTCTATAATACAAAAATTTTAGAACCCGTTTAACTGAAAAATATTCGTTGTTTTTAAAGTCTAATCAGCCTTTTTTACCTCCCAAACATTTAGAAGTGTTGAAAATTGAGTGTTGAAAATTTTGGGGCCCCACTTTGCCCCCAAATACTTTTGGATATCGAAAATTTTAGGGGGCCCATTTTGTCCCCCCCCCCCTTCCCTTCCATATATAAACTTTTGAACCATATGCATTTTCCGACTTAGCTCGACGAGTATAGTCGAAACATAGTAACAGTTTTTAAAAGTATAGAAAATTACGATCCGCGACCTGTAAATCTTCAAATTGATAACTCATACTTTGACGAGGTCCATATGTTGATTCTTCCCCGAAAGTCAAAATTTAATTTTCATCGAACTTTTGGGTAGTTTCTTAACTTTTATCGTACAATTACACCGGCACACAAAAAAAAAGTTGTCTGTACATTAGACCAGACCCACCAACCGAAATTTTTATCGACCCGCTGAATCCAAATTTCCGTCATGAGCACCAATGCAATAATTAGATTTTTATGAAATCTATTGATAATAGATCATCAATTGATACTAAAAATATCCACACTATTAATTTTAATATGAATGTCAGGTTGGGATGCAATCTATAAATATGTAATTTTGCATCCGTAGATAGGATTGAATACAATGAATGAGATTCTTTATCACGTGAAATCGAATCATCTGAAGTTGTTCAATGCAGAATGAAACTAAATACTATCTTATACGACACTAACTTACATTATTTTCTGGTTATGTTTGATATATTATTTCTTGATATGACCGGACATGATGATTATACATATATTAAGGTTTTTTAATCTATTCCCTGGAAGAAAATTTTTTTATTTCATCTGGTAAAGATAAATATGGAAATATTTCGTCTTTGAGAGACATCGTTATCAAAATAAATTATAGTTGCACCTTATTTAAAACATAACTTTGTATTGAAATAAAAATTAAATTTGGCATGAAAATCAATTCTAAAAGCATTCATATTTACTATGTTCTTGACCTTTTCTAGACCTTCATAGCCCAATAGTGATAAAAGTGAAATTTTTGAGTTTCTAAAATCCAAGAAGAGGCATCACAGATTGCCGACAGATTTCACGTTTTTCTGATTTTTCTTGTATTAAATCCCTATTTTTTTAGTTTATTCATAATTAAAGTTTCCCATTCTCAATCAGTTTTTTAAAAATACTACCCGTTGGTCAAAAATTATATATATGTTATATTATAATAAATGAATTATAAATTCTAATTAATGTAAATTTCTTCAACTGCTTAGAAATGTATGTAACCGATAAAAGTATTCAAGTTATTCAATGTACAACAAAATATTACAAAATCTTATATTTTAGTTGATTGCGGCAACATGTTTGTACCTTGCTGGAAAAATAAAAGATGATGCATTAAAAATACGAGATGTCATGAACGTTACATCAAACACTCTCCATAGAGGATCTCCACCTTTAGAACTTGGCGATCAATATTGGAGTCTACGTGATGCAATAATTCAAGCTGAACTCTTAATTATAAGAACGTTAAAATTTCAAGTAGTATTTACTCATCCACACAAGGTAAACTTTATATTAAGTAACGTTTGCTTATATGTGTCATATTAAGTTTTCCTAATTCAAAATTTTTTATTTTGTGCATATTAAAACAGTTCATATATGAGTGATTCTCTGTAAGGGCATCTTAAATCTGTACAAAATTGTCCGGCTAAAGTATTTTTGATTTTAGTAGAAAAACGGTTGACCCTGAAGGCTATCCCTGCAACTTCCCGTTAATTTTATACTTAAGCGCTCAAAATTACACTGATAACGTTTTTGAGCTCTTCGAGCTCAAAAATTCCAGCAATCGAAGTCGGATTGAAATCCAAAACGAACCAACCCGATTCAATACAGTTTCTGAACTCACCGTTTTACAATCCGTTTGAATACGATCCAACTCGATACAGTCTAGTCGAGAAGTGAATTTTCGGCAAAAAATACTTTCAATGCTCTTAAAAATATGGCCAATGGTGCATTGGATTCAGAATTTAATTCTGAGAAATTAGTATTTTTTTAATTTATCCATAATTAAAAATTTCATTTGTTATAAGCAAAAAATAAAAAGAAAAAAAGGGAATCTCCATTTTGTAGCTATAATTTAAAAAATATTAAAGATATCTGAAATCTGAAGAAAGATCTGAAAAGAGGAGAATTTTTTTAAAATATAAAATTCATGACTGAGTTGAAGTTGGTTAGTATCGAAATATATCGAAATATCGAAAAAATATGGTCCCCGATTCCTTATTGGTCGAAATTAAGGCGCGCGCGTAGTGCGCTATTTAAATTTCTAGTATTTTAGTAAAAGAAGTCTCGACTCCCCGAGTTGTAGCTCCATTATTTATAATTTTAATTTAACGTTGAAAATTGGGCTCCGCGCGGCCGTTTTGGTGCCTAGGCGTCGCCGCCAAGCAAAGTATGGAAAAAAAAATAATTTTTTTATTACATTCAATATTAATTTAAAATTCTGAATAAATTATAGTGTCTTCTAGATACTAGAAGGAATATAGACTCGCAAAAACCAAATTTTTCAGCTTAATTTTTGTTTAAGTTATGTAATTGTTAATTAACTAATTTTTCGTAGACTTGAGTTTTCATAAAATCTCTTATAAAAGTTTAAAAAATGTGTCTATAAATTTTTTTTCTCTTGGGAACTCTTGCTATATGAATAATGAATAACATCCCGTTGTAAAAGTTTATAAAAGTTTTTTCACTTATTTATGATGATTTTTCAAAGTTATCGAAAATTGAAATATCCGGCTAATGTTATAAAAAAAATTTTTTTTCCTAAATCTTTTATTTCGATAGTTTTTGTAATAATATGTTGTGTTTAGTAGCTTGGTTGAAAAAATTTTTAATGTTAATTGTTTAAGAATTTGTTATAACCATTGACAAGTTGAATATTTTTTAAAAATTTTGTTTGTCATTGTATTGTCTTAGTGAAATAATGATTTAAAAACAAAAATTTTTTTCTCAAAAAAGTTTCCTTTATTGTTTATAATTGTTTTTTTCATAAATCCACCATTTAAATTATTTATTAAAAAATCATTTTTTTTAAAAACATCATTTACAATTCTTAATATAATTGTGAAAGAAATTTTTTTTTTATTTGAATTTTCGTTGTCATAAAACATTTGTTACAAACAAATTTTCATCAAGAAAATATTATTTGATTGCGAGATCTTCGGATTCATGATTGCCAGTACGTGTCTTCCAATCATGATGGCGAGTAAGAACCACGCGAAGGAGCTTGATGACATGCTGGACGATGGAGAATTCAATGCGGACGTGTATAATAATGAGAATTACCGAGTGAAGATGGTGAGAATGCTTAAGGAATGGGATGATCTTGGAGTTTTGGATGGGAAGTGACATATGCTAAAAACAAGTCGACTGGCAAAAAATTTCGTAATAAATAAAAAAATAAGAACTCTTTATTATAGCAATGAAAATTGTGAAAAAAAAAATGAAGAAGTACTTGTAATATTTGTGTGGTGTGATTTAATTATGACAGTTTTAATAATATCGGCTTTTATTTATTCAGAGATTTTATGAAGTAACAATCGTTTGATTAAACTAATATTGATTGCACAAAATGTTCCATTCAATCAAATACTGCAGTTTACTTCCATCAAAAATCAATTTGATTTGTTAAATTTCGAAGTAGGGGAACCTGGGGCACAAAGGCCCCCTGGGGCACGACGGCCCCCCTAAAAAATTAGGTAAAAATTTTTTTTTTCAATTTCCCTTAAGTTATGACCTCTATAATATTTTTATGATATTTTGAGCCAATATGTGATATGTGGGGTATAATGGACCACTCGAGAAAAAAATTGTAACGAAAAAAAAATTATTTTTTTTTCAAATTGTGATAAATTTGTGGTAAAATGAATTAGAAAAATTTTAATTGAACTAAAAAATCGAATCATACAGGGAAGAGAGGTACACGACGGTTTCGGGCCTAACGGCCTCTCTCATAAATTAGGTAAACATTTTTTTTTTCATTTTCCGTCAAGTTATGGCCTCTCTGATGTTTTTATGATATTTCGGGCGAAAATGTGATATGTGGGGCATAATGAACCACTCGAAAAAAAAATTACAAATTTAAAGAATTCATTATTTTAGGCTTTTTCAGGTCAATGAATCAAAATGAATTTAATTAAACTAAAAAATTTAATAAAAACTTAGAATTATATAGCTTATGAAAAATTGAAAACACAGTTTTTTAAAATTAAAACAGTAATAATTACATTATGAATTATTGATCATGGTATTCTTTGCACCAGACAGAAACCTAATCTCACACTGAAAAAAAAGTTTTTTTCCTCCTAGAAAACCTTTTCCTGTGGTTAAAAAAAAAGTATTCTTAAAATAAGAATACCAAAGTTTACTATCCATAGGAATAAGTTTACTGGATATAAAAAAACTTGGTATTCTTATTATTAAAATACTAAAATCAATATGGCCGACTTAACCTCGCTTGGTCGACACGAATCTTCACGATAGATAATTATGAAATAACATGCTTTTATAATTCTTTATTTATAGATAATCTATCACACTAAAATTAATAAAAATGAAAAATAGTATATTAAGCCTTTCTTTCCTTATTTTCAATTCTTATTGTTGTCAAAAAATTGCAATTTCTTGCTAATCTCATTATTTTACTAATAAGTTATTAAGAATAACATTACTATTATAAAAATTGATTATGATGAAAGAATGTATTACTAAAATCAGTTATAAATTTGAAATAATAACAAGTAATATAATATATTTTCTATTTAATTTAATTTTTTATTCCTTTATTAGTTTTATTTGTTATTCATATTATAAATGGTAAAGATAAAAAACTTTAATTAAAATGCGGTGATTACTTCTAAAAACAATGACGCAATGATATATAATCGGTATAAAAAGTCGGTGTTAGAATCTAAAATTTTAATTTCCAAACTGTAACTTCTACAAACTCCAAATTAGGTAGAAATCTTCATGTATGATGTCAAGTTCAGCTAAGAATAGATTTTTTGGAATTATAACCCCCAATGGGATTGCGGGGGCGTTAACAATAAATTTTTCTCATTTCCAAACAATAGTTTCTTTGGACACGAAATTTTGTTGGAATCTTTTATTCATAATGTAGAAATCATCTTGAATAGAATCTTACGAAATTCCTCCCCCACATAAGAGTGTGGGAGTGATAATTGTCAATAAATTCATGTTGTTCAAATACCGTTTCTACAGATAAAAAATTTGATAGAATCTCAAGAGAAATAGGAAATTACAGGAATGGCCTCCAAGGTCAACCGATTTAAATATTTTTCTTTCTTAATAATTACATTTTCTTACAACAATCGTCTCTTTGGCAACAGAGAAAAAGTCATTGTAAGGTTTTCAAAATTCAACTTTACATGTAGCTTTTCAGTCAACAGACTAAGAATTTTAAATACATTTTATTTTTGCTAATCGCATAACCAATGAATTGTTTTTATTACGGGATCGCGGGAATGTAACAAATTGAAATAAATGTATTTTCTGAATACTTAAGACGTGGAAAAGAAATTTGGCTGCTTATTTGAAGAAAATGCGTAAAAAAAATGTACAAATAATTTTTTATGAAAAATTGATGTCACCGAGGAAATTTTAATTAACGACAAAATTCTTCGCACTTTAAGCTAGGCAGATTTGAACTTCACTTATTAGATCTGCAATTACTTTAACTGAAACTTTCAATGATTATTTCAAATTTTTTTATTTGTGTCAATTATTATTCATTGTTGAAAGAAAGCCACGGGAATGTTATAGTGATTGCTTATTGAAAATTACAATGAATATTAGCTAGAATAATCACATGGATATAAGGTACAGACTAATCCGATGGAATTTGGAATCTGTGCGAGTCAAAACAGTACTCCAATTAAATTTAAAGTATAGATCTAAAAATACAATATAAAGAGCCCAGCGGAGCGGGCGGGTAACAGCTAGTTATTGATGAAATATTAAATAAGTAAATTATAGACGAATAACTTGAAATTTAATTTAAAAGTTTCAATTTTGGGAAAAAGACAGTCCTGAGGACCGTCACTTCGGTGGCTTACTAATTTAGAGCAAAATAACCAAAATTGATTTCATTTTATTTTTCAATCCTCCAAATAGAAATACTTTTTTATTTTCGTAATAAATTTTTTTCAATAATAAAATAACAATTTTTCTAATAAAAAAATGCCCGGGACAGCAAAAAACATCCTCACAGAACTCACCCATATATTCTCAAAATATATATAAAAGTAACATAGCTCGGATTTCATTTATGTAAACGTACTGAATCCTTTTAAATTAATTTTTTGTTAGGAAACAAACATAATCTTGTATTATTATTGATCGAGTGTATTTTAATGACAACTGAACTACTTGTTGATTAATACTAATAAATTTTTTCATCACGAGATAATAAAGCGTAAACTCTTAATATATTGAATTAATAAATTGATAATTAATTGCTCATAAATTTAATAAATTGTATTCATTTGCAGTAACTTTATTTGAGTTTTCATTGTAGAATTTTTTTTACTCTTCTTTTACTTGAATTAAAAAAAAAAAATATGTGTGTGTATTCAGAGTACACAGGTAAGAAGTGAAACTTCTTTATGACATATCATTTTTTTACTATTTACAACTTCACAGAAATTGGATAGATAAGGCTTAAGAAAAAAAATGTTTTCCGTATTAAATTAAAGCTATTTTAGTATTATAGACATGCATACAAATAATATGAGTAATTCATTTCATTATTGCTCTTATTATAATTATTATATTTCATCAATTCTGATCGCATCATTATTACCATTGTTGTCATTATTTAGACTGCCATTATTTAATCTAAAAATTAGTTAATCAGTTAACAAAAATTATATAACGAACTTTAATATTCATATTTCATGTCTTAACTTAGTAAAAATAGTTCAAAGCAGATATTTAATGATTTACTCAATTGCACAAGTTATGACTAAATAATTTGAATTATCTATTCAAAGTAATACAATTATATGATGACAGTTAGTCTTGTAGATATGCAATGATTTTATTGAATTCAAAATGAATACATAAATCATTAGAAACGAATAATTAAAAACGATGTATATAGACATGTTTTGATTTTCTAATTGTATTTTATTTTATTTTTAAATTATTATTTGATTTGTTTTATTAATTGTTTTTATAATTAATAATGTTTACTAGATTTATCCTATACGTCGCTATACTGAACTTTGATAAAAAAGAAAAACATGGTGCGTAACTGAAAATCGTGACGATTTTTTTTACATTGCTATAAATTTCTCTCATACGTCGATAAAGAAGTTAAAATAAAAAAAAAGTTATTAACTATAAACCAACGCAATTTCGTAGAACAGAAGATTACCTTCAAATACTCAGAACAACATCGATCTACTTCGGAAAATATCGATAGCAGTTTTAACAATCTCCACTATGTGATATTTTTTTTTTCCAAGTTTCATAAGTAAATATATTGATTTCCTATTTTTTTTTTGAAAAATTACATTTTTTTTCGTACTTTTTTTTATTCGACATTTTACTATTTTCTCTATTAAAAATTATACACATTTTGAAAATTTCATGCTGATAGTTTGATTTTTAGTTGTTGATGATTTCCCTAATTTTCAAAGTATTGTTCTTCAGTATTTTTGAATAACATTAATTTAAAAGAATTCTTTAGTTCAATATGATAATTTTATAAAATTTTTAAGGCTTAAAAAAATTCTCGTTATTTAATATATCACCTTAAAACTAAGAAGTTGAATGATTTTTTTTTTTTTTATATTCATGTTTACAAGTCACTCGAAGATATCTCTAATACATATTATTATTTTAAAAATTAAAAAAATCTTGATCAACCTCTATAGAGATCGAAAAGTAAGCTTGTAATGTTCAGTCGATATTCCAACTGCATCATACAGTATAAATACTTGATATTCAGTAAAATTCCAAATTCTTTGTATCATTTATTAATAAAAATTTTTTCAACTTTCATTTTATATAGTACCTCCTTCATTATTTGCGGTCCTTTCAAGCATGGTTTGGAGAAGATGAATGGTCCAAATATCCTGTGGCGAAAACAAGCTTAGCATTATTACAAGATTTTCATCATTCACCTGCAGTTTTGGATTACCCTCCAAATTGTATTGCCTTAGCGTGTATTAATTTGACGCTACAAATTTATGGAGTAGTAGTACCGTTGATGGATGAATGTGATCAACTTCCGTGGTTTAATGTGAGTATTGACTAGTTCATCTATAAATGAGGTAAATTGAAAATTAATTGAAAAAATTAAATTTTAGGTATTTTGCAAAGAGCTCACTAGAGAAAAACTATGGGAAATCATGGAAAAAGTTATGATAACTTATGATCCTGAACCTGAAACTCAAGATAACTGATTTATTATTATCGATAACTGAGTTATTATCCACCAAATAATGTGCATTCAGTTGAAAAATGATTTTACAATAAACCGAAAAATCTAACTTTATTCGCTGGATTTAAAATGTGTTAACTTTTTATTTTAATCTAAGAAATAAAGGAACACATATTTTAAGTTCCTATGAAAAGTATACGAAATCTCAAATTACTTGATATTTTAAATTATTATCAATGTGTTATTTTATTCAGATTAAATTAATTATAATTTTTTCTAAAAAAAAAAAATCAATTAATAGTATCGATTGTTTATTTTATACCTTTATTATTGTCATTCTAACCGTTAACTGTACAAACATATTATAATTCTATTACTAAGCATAAATAAGAATGACAAAAGAAAACTATTCAATTCACGAATAATGTTTAATAAAAAATAAACCATTACTTTTTTGAATTGTAAGTTTTAATTTTCTTGATAAGTTTTATAATAAAACGGTATTTTCGCTATTCGTCTGAAACTATCTAGTTCTGGTTGGCTCTAGACATTGAAACTAGTATTTTTAATGCAACTTATATGAAAAATGTAATGTGTGACGCGGGATGAAACACGAGTTCAGACCGAGTGATGCCAGCCCTCGTTTCGCAAAGGCAGGCAACTTCACTCTGGTCTGAAATTGTTTTGTTTCATCCCTAGACACACAATTGTTATGTCCAGCAAGGTCACTAGATTACTCGTACTGCCTCTTTTTGGACTGAGGTGTGAGTTGTAGTCACGCGAGATCAATTTAAATTTATTGTTGTTTATTAATTCAGCTTTTGATAATGGAATTTGTTAGATTATGTTGAAGAAAAAGGAAAACTTTAGTTAGATGGACAGTTTAAAATTCGGATCTGTAAACAAGTTTATTTTACAGGATTATACTTTTGTAAACATTGCAATGGCTTGATTGAATCTTTCAATGAAGCAGGCAATCATCGGGAAGACGTCTATTAGGTGTAGACCAATGAGTTAGATTACCGGTGACTTAGATCCCGATTACCTAGATTTCCATAACCCAAAATCCGATTACCCAAATTATCCATGACGTAGAATTTCTATGAGATAGATTACCGATTACCTAGAATTCCGATTACTTAGAATCCGATTGCCTAGAAATTTTATTGGATATAATTCCGATTACACTGAAATCCGATTGCCTATAATTTTGTTAACTTACAATCCCTATGGCATGGATTTCTTTTACCTTCATAAAAAAAAGTTAATTTGGATAGATGGAGCTCTATGCAACACGTTCATTTTCTGTAAAAACTTAAGATTGTTTTCATAAAGCGACAATATGATGAGATATATATGTTTAATTTATATTTACGATGGTTAGTAGTGTAATGTTGTGACAGGTTATAAACATCAAGTGAGGTTATAAATAACTATTAAATTATAATATTTATTAAATAATTTTATTAATGAGATCTTATTGCTGCACAAAGTTCAATAAAGGAAATTAATGTTCAATATTTTACAAATAAAATTTAAAATTTTAATAAGCAATTAGATATTCCCAGTTAGCACAGGTTGACCATCAACCAAGTTGATGTTCAATGGTTTACGTCACTTTTATGTTAACTTCGCGTCAACCTCTGCATTTGCAACAGTTTCCCAGAACTTGACTTTAACTTACGCATCAAGTTAGCGTAAATCTATTGCCGGAATTTTCCGAAAGGTTTGCTCAAAGTTAACGCGAAGTTGCAGAAAGTTAACGTTAACTTCACGTCAACTGTTACAAGTATAACTGTTGCGCCACTGTTAGCGTAAACTTTACGTCAAATTCCGGCCGCAGGTTTACGTGAACTTCGTTTCGCTTGTGCTAACTGGGTAGCTTATCGACGGATCCTAGAGTGCTGTGCTCCGAAGTACTCGCGCCTCTAGTTATAAATAGTAAGTAAGTCCCCAGATGGAAGTGCAGGCACAAAGAGAGAGTGGGGAAGGCAGAGTGAAGAAAGTAACGCACTGACAAAATACCGAAAATTCATTGTGACTAGGGATGTACGATATCGCAAAAAAGATCGATTTTCAAAAATCGAATTGAAATTTCAATAAAGAATCGATTCTAGATAAAATCGATGGTAAAAAAATGGTATAACATTTCACTACTAGTCACATAATTTTGGCCACTTACTCTTTTTGTAACATTTTCTGCCGGTCGAAATAGCTCTACTACTTCACGGAGTATTGTTACATCAGACGCTGATAATAAGAGATTTGCTCTATCACATTTCACAAGCGCAGTCACTATTGAATCCAACATTCGTAAAAATCGTTCAAGCATGTAAAATTTTGAATTCCACCGAGTAGGAACGTCTTGAATGAGTCTTAAAACTTCATCACTGTTTTGTACCTTTTTCAATTCAGCAGCTGCTATTGGACTTTTGAAAAAAATAACTACATTGTGAACTTTGTCAATGATTTCTTTTAGTTCTTGACATTTATCAAAGGTATCAGTCATAGCCAAATTCAGAGAATGTGCAAAACATCTTAAGCCTTTGTGAACTCCAAAAGTATCATTTACAGCGTTCACCATGTTTGCACCATTGTCAGTTATAACTGCAGTAATTTTATGTTTTGGAATATTCCATTTTACTAGTATATTTTCAAATTGTTTTGAAATATTCTCAGATGTATGCCGATCAGTCAATTCAATCTTATCTAAAGTTAAAGTTTTTAAAGAGTTTTCTTCTACGTAATGGACTGTACAGCCTAGGAAACTTCGCGAGGTTTTTGTCTCTGTCAAAACATCAGCAGTCATCGAAAAAGAATCGATAGCTTCTAATTTTTTTTTCTAATAGCATGGTCAGAACTTTAGCTTTTTCTTCAATCAACTCAGTTATTTTCTGTCGACTAGGAATTTGATAGTGAGGACAAATTGTCGTTAATAACATTCTTAAGCCTTGTTTCTCAGTAGCCATGTACGGTAAATCATCTTTAACAATCATAAATGCTAATGTATTTGTGATTTTTTCATGTTGACTGCCGCCAACTACGTAAAAACATTATTAATTTCATTTAAAATCTGTAAATAAAATTAACATCTTATAACTAAATAAAAATTCCAATTACTTACTTTTAAATGACAACATTCGATTAAAACTCACATCAATTCTCTGCTGCTCTGAATTAAATGTTTTTGATTGAGTATTTAAATCTTTTTTATTATTGTCGATTTCAACTCCATCCTGAAAAGTTTTTTTATCTCAATTTCAATTGCGATAAAAGTAAAACAATAATATTGGAATTAAAATAATAAAAAAAAAATCACCTCAGAACGATTGTTTACGCTAAGATCAACGAAGACACTAGAGTAGCTTTCATAATGTGACCTTTTTAAATGATTTTTCAAATTAGTCGTGTTACCAGGAGCTGCAACATTTTTTGTGCATAATTTACATTCTCCTCCTTTTGGAGTTTTAATAAAAAAGTTCCAAACAGTAGATTTTTTCTTCCTCGTATTTTTAATTATTTTTCTAAAAAATTTTATAGTCATTAAACTATTGAAAAAATTAACAAGTAATCACTAAAAGATTTTTTAAATTATAAATAATAAATAATAAATAGAATGAATACCCAGGATTTAAATTTTTTGACCTAGGTTTGGTAGATTCCATTTCAGGTCGATTTTGAGAACTTGACTTAATAACTTCTTGTACCTGAATATCATTGTTTAATAAAACGTCGTCGTTACTGCTTAACTTTTCTATGAAAATTAATTATTATTGTTAAATTATTGTTATTTTAGTTAGTAAATACTAATTACCTTTGTCCGCTTCATTTTCTGAAGAATTATCTTTATCTTTATTTGAGTCATCTTCGGTGTCTGTATGTCTGTCAATTGACTTACTAAAATCAAAAATAGTTATAATTAAATAATTTAGATTATTATTAGTTAATGTATCTCATATCTATTTAATGAATTATAAAGAAAATACATACAAATCCAGACCATTTTCACTCATGTCTATACGATGAACTCCATTATCAGGAGTCTCGATTCCTCCTTCCATAACCCGGTCCCACATAAAACGACGAGCATGGTCATTATTACTAAATAATTAAGAATGTGTTAATTAAGTTATGGAATATATTAATAAAATATGTTTCTGTGACGGGTGAGTAATAAGAAACAAAACAAACCTTGTTATTGCCATATAATTTTGGAAATTAATCCCTTCTACACACCAAATCGTATCTTGGTTCAATGAAAAAAAAATTTGAAATGTTCTTTCAGAAGACGGCACTGAAAGTAAAAATTAAATTAATTTAATAAAAAATAAATGTAAAATGTTTATCCCATATTTCATAATACTGAAGTTAGCTGTCAGCTGTCTCCTTATGGAAATAATTCTCTGAAAAAACTCTTGAAAAGTCTTTATAACTCTGAATAAGACTTTTCGAAAGTCTTTACATCCCTAACTAAGTAAAGAAAAGACTTAAAAAGTCTTCAAAACTCTGCAAAACTCTTCAAAAGTCAAATTTTCCCTGCAATTTCGGAATTTCTCAAAGAGTTATTAAGACTTAATAAGACTTATTCAGTTTTACAGGAAAAGAAGAGAATATTTCTTTTCAAAAAAATTACTTATCAGAATTAGAGAAAATTGAAAATAAAACTATAAAAAAGAATTAATGCATGTTTTAAAAAAATTTTTTTCAAATAATATTTTCATCACGAAAATACTTCGCTCATATTTGAGCAAGTCAAAACATCAACAGCAAATGAAGTGCACTTGATGTTGGAAATAGATACTACTCAAAGAGTAAATCCAATTGGTATTTAATTTGGACTATCAAATATTAAAGTCAACTTTCTAGGTAGGAAAGAATTCTCTATCCACACGCCATCTGCTGGAATTAATTGATACCTAACATATTTTAGCTTACGAATTTACAGTTAGAATCTTTGAGTGTTCTTAGTTTCTAATAGGTGGCGTGTGGTTAGAAAATTCTTTCCTACCTAGAAAGTTGACTTTAATACTTTAACAATAAAAAAATGCTTCTAAAAATTTTCACTTATAATTTTTATTAATTTTCACATGTAAAGTTTTTTAATTAAATTTTTTTTATAACAATTTAATTGCTATAAAATTCTAAAAAAATTTTTAATATCTGTCAACTTCAGTGTCATTATATTTCAAGTATTAATTAATTTATTTTTTTGCATGCACTTTTTAATTATTTAATTTATTATTTGATTATATTATTCTGCAATTTAAATATCAATTGAATTTAAATAAAATTATTTAATACTTACAAGCTTTAAAACACCTCATTATTAGTAAATTTATAAACAACGTTGATTCGTACCAGTAACAGAACTTCTGATATTATACTTATTATTAAAAACAAAAGACAATTTCAAACTCAATGACCGCAGCGCCGTAACTACTCCCCTATGCTAATGCTATACCTATATGATCTTATTTATTTGTCGCGAGCTTACTGAGCTATTGTTCTAAAACTAAGTCTCCCAAGTCTCCCCAGAGAAAGACATTTTTCAGAATTCTGGAACAACTGTATATAATATTTCATAACCAGATTTCATTCAACGTATCCCGATTGTTAAATTTGACATTTTATTTTCTGTGGTAAAACATGGCACAACCTGGTGAAATAAAAGTTTCTGCAGTTCCGCGTAAGTACTTCACTTTATTTAAAATAATTATTATTGTAAATCAATAAAATCTATTTGATAATTTTTCTAAAGTATGTTACAATTTAACACCTGTATATTGTACAGATCAATCTGGTGAAAGAAAATATATTTTTTACTTTCAAATCGATGAAGAAGCTGCTCACAAAGTGGAAAATTTGGATTTTATAACTTACTTAAACATTAAACGTAAGTAAATATGAATTCATGTTCAGCTATTTTATTGTTATAATTCTAATTAAATTTATTATATAGATGGCCATAATTACGCTTTATTGTTTATTCTCAATCTTATCGAGAAGGGGTACTATCCAGTGACATCAAAGGAGTACGCTTCGATCTACAAAAGTATAGATTGCATCGATTTTGAAATTATAAATTAATATCGCTTATCATTATTAAAAATGACTAATAAAAACTAAACATTATAATCAAAAGATTTTTATTTGAACGTGAAAAAATTTTATTCCTTAAACTATACACTAGAATAAAGTTTACATTTTAAAATTCCCGGTCACTCCGCCATCTTGTTTTCAGTCAATCAATCTTCAACTGAAAGAATCGATCTCTCGAATCGTTTTCATGAAACGAATCGATTAAAATAATCGAATTGTCTACATAAATAAATCGATTCTAGTGAAGATCGATCTTGAATCGTACATCCCTAATTGTGACCGAACAGTCTAACTGGAAGACACGCAAATTTACTAAACATCTAGCAAAGGTAATTATTTTTATTTCGCTCGTCTTAAAGTGGAACGAGGTGATAAAACTTAATTAATTTATTGCTTGCTAGGCCCAATGTCAGCTTGAATAAATTAATTTTAACTTGTGATAATTTCTAATGCTGATTTGCGGTTACGGGCTATATCAATATCCAAAGAGCGAGTGACGGTGACCAGAGTTTTTGCCGCCAAATCGAGAATACCTCACCGAGGGAAAATTACACCAGGACCTGAAGACGAGGAGTGCAGCTCACCGAAGGAATGCTGATAAAAATTGTGAAAACTCCAGGTACAAATATCATGTCTGATTAATTTCTCGGGTCCGCGGCGTCAGCCAGGCCTTATGTCGGCTAAAGGTCACTGCCATTTCGTGTTCGGTCACAATCGCTAGTTTTGTAAGAATTAAAGTTAAAATTTTGAATTAAGATTAGAAAAATTATAAAACAATTCATTAATAATACCAGGACCTATTTCGGGTTACTAATTAATTTGTTTAGGAGAAATAATTCGTCTTAGTCAAGTTACTTATTTTACACATAGGCCTATCTGGTTTAATAATACTAGGAACATATTTCGGGTTATTAATCTCAGATTCTTATGTCGTGTGTAAAATATTATTTATTAGTAATCAGGCAATTAATGATTTGGCATAATCCAGGAAAAATTGAAATTGAGTAAACCGAAATTAAAATTTTTTAAAAGACAAAATTTATTCAACACTAAAATTAATTCATTAAAATATCTCAGTAAAAAGTTTTATTGAAAGCATCAGGAATAAAATTAAATTAAAGTCAGGAAATAGTAAATTTGAATTAGTAAATTATTTATTCTAAATAATTTAGAATAAATTTGAATTGTGAAAATAATTGTTGGAATGTTTGTTTAAATTATTTAGTTAAAAGTAGAGAATAAAACATTTGTAATTTTGGTTCGAAAGAAAAATCGTCAAAAGTTGTGTGACAGAGACGGAAAATTATAACTAGGAATTAAGAATGATTAATTAGGAAATAAGAATGGAAAATTTATTGCCAATATTGGAAATGGAAAATAGTGTGTTTGTGTGTGAGTAAAGAGTCTGCCTCGGTTTCATGGCTTATTCCTCTGGCTTCGGGGTAGATTTTTTAGAGTAACGTGAAAGTTTGGGAGTCAGCGTGCACTGTGTGGATAGCGTGTGCAGTAACGTGAGGGTCCAGCGCAGGAACGTGAGAGCCCGTGAGACCACGTGGATTAAGTTAGAGCAGCGGGATGGTCCAGGGGACAACAATTTTATATATAAAATAATATCTATTATTTATAATTTATCATGAGTTAAATTGAATCATTCAAATTATAGTGAATTTGCCGCGTAATGCAATCAAAACGACGTCTATTATATCATCGGATATAACACAATATTAGCGTTTCGAGCGGACAAATATCCGGCTGGTAACCAGTAAGTTATGTGGTTAATTAACGGGTAAAATACATTTTCCAAGGATAATTAACTGCTTGCAGTGTCAGATGTAAATTATGAAAACAAAATTACGCAAGCCCGGTAGTGACATGTTATACGCATGTCACTACCGGGCTTCCATAAGAGAAATACATGTCGCCGACTGTAAATACGCAAGTAGACAGTCGTTATAGACAACACTACTAATTTGATGCTGCCCCCTTTGATGAGTTTTACTGCGATGTTTCGATAGATTTTTACTTTTTTTTTAACCGTATGTTGTGAATTAAAAATTAAAAATTAAAATTTGAGGTAAAAAAAAGTCGCTAAATACTTCAATATTAGTGAAATGATAAAAACCATAAAATTGAAAAATAAAATCTTGAACGAGAATCAATTCGCCGTATGAAAATCTTTGAAATTATTTTTACCATATTGAATTAATAATGATGTTTTCATCGTGTTAAAGCTTAAAAAAAAACTCTTCCGTCATGTTGAAGTCGGCTCAATTTCAAATTGTCATTCTAAATTATTATTAATTATTAGTAGTAGCTATAATTAGTATATGTCAAATCATGACCGTTGACGTCAAATTTTTCTGAAATTTTACCTAAACTTGGTTAACTGATTATTCTAACACGAGTAAGATTGTTATAGAACATAATTCATTGGTTTTTTTTTTTTTGGTTTAGGTAATTTAAAATAATATTCAACTTGAACGCAATAAAAGCTTACAAATAGTGAATTTACTATGAATAAAAATGAAAAACTTCTTGCTGCTAGACAAAAGGTAAAATTACATTCTAATTTTGTGATAATAATTGAAAAAATAATTTTATTGTTGATTTTTTCGATTTCTATTAAAATATCATCAGAAATAACTAATAAATTATAACATTTTACAGCTTAGAGAATTCCAGCTCAATAAACAATATCAAGAAGGTTTCCATACCCATCAAACTGAAAACGTCAATGATGGGAACTCACAGGTATATAACGAGATTCTTTTCCATTAGAACGTAACGAAAATAATTTTAAGTTCATCTAAAACTATCTACCAGTATTTAGTATCACTAATTACATTACGAAAATCTATGTCTAACTGTTAACTTAGATAGGGTAGAAGTACCGGTTTTGGCCATCTCAGGACCATTTTTGGCCACTTGACATTTTGGTGAATTTGTAAAAAATTTAACTATTCAAGTAGAATTTTTATAGAATTTATCAATTAATAAATTTATATGAATTTACTTTATAAAGTCTTGCGCTTATAGAAATATTTATACAATAATTTGAAAATAAAGTGGCCAAAAAAGGTACACTGACCACAAACGGTACTTCTATCGTAACTTTTAGAAGAGTGAATTTATCAAAAAATAATTAGAGACTTTTCTTTAAATCATTCAATTCCCAACTAAAATATGTATTACACTTCAGAACTTGTTCCTTGTAGGAAGAGCAATAAAAGTTCTGAAGTTTACTAAAATTTTTCCTCATTACTTAAAGCGAAAATTAAATTTCGTGATCTTTAAATAATAACGAATCAGTATTAGAATTATTAATAAATAATAACTTTTATGAGTCATGATTTTAATTGCAATTTTTAAATTAATTAATGATTCGTATTTTAGGAGTTCGAGATAACCATCAATAATCACACTAGATTGATTCAAAATCATACACAATTAATTGATAGCCGTAGAGCTAGTTTAGATTTTTTTGAAATTGTAGAAGATGGTGTTAAGCGAAATCTATTGGATTTTTCTGATGTAAACGAGAAGTCTAAAATATCTAACCCCGCAATCAGTACGTTCAAGTTATCACCGTCAATCGATCCCATCAGTCATGATAATGAATGTTTACTTTCATTACCCCTAGACAATGTTATTTCATCCGATAATAAAGCTGTTTCTGGCACTAACATATCTCAACATTTTTTTTCATCATCTAATCAGCCTGATCTCTCATCGAAACATATTTTAGATATTTTACATGATAATAAATTTACTACAAACTCACTTGAAATAAATTATGACTCTGAACAAGAAAATCAAATATCATCAGAAGATGTACCGATATTAAATGAACTAAATTTTCAACTCAATCAATCCCAAAGTAAAATATCTAATTTAGAAAATTTTGCTTCTACACAAAGCAACAATTTAAATCAAAAACGTATTGAAGAAATTAACCATCTAAAAAAACAAGTCCAAATGTATTCGCAAACTACAAATATTCTTATTACAGAGAAGGCGGATCTTAATAAATTAGTTTCTCACTATCAAATATTAATAGAAAACAAAAATCAAATTATTAAAGAATTGAATCGAGAATTTAATTCAAGTGAGCATCGTTGCAACGACCTACAAAATAACTTGTTACAAATGCAACGACTTGTTTCTGAAATAAAAGAGTCGCATGAACTTTTGCAATATAATCATAAAAATCTTGATAATAAATGTAATGAATTAGAACAGTGTAATGAAGAACAGAAGCTAGAAATTGCGGAATTACAACAAAATTTAAATTTAAAAAATTTTGACCTGGAAAGACTCTCTCAAGAAGTTGAAGAGAATAACAAAATATTGGTGTTAGCAGAGCTTAAACTTCAACAATTAACGAATAAATCGCAACACACAAATTTTCTCGAAGATCAAAATCAAATTTATACAATGGTTGAAGAAGAATCATCAAAATTACATGAACACTTAAAAACCTTCAATGCAGAAAAATTAGAAATCTTTAATCACTACGAGAACTATGTTAAACAATTACTTAATAAATGTGAGATTATGAGTAAAGATTTACTAAAGTCACAGACCACAATTAAAAATTTAAAAGAACGTGAAGAGAATTTAAAAAAACTATATCATCAAGAAACACAGAAAGTCGAATCATTTCTTTCTCAAGAAACAAATAAGACTCATGATGAATATTTCACTGAAAAAACTAATTCTTTCTTGCAAACCCAGGAATGCCTTACAAACACTTTAAGTGAAAAAGAAATAGAGATAGAACTACTGAAAAAAGAGATAACAGAACTACAAGAACTAAAAAATCAAGATATTGAAATTTCAAAATTAGTGTCAGCGTTAGAAAGTGAACAACTAGGGGCATCTAGGGCTATCTCCCAAAATCAACAACTTAAAAAGCAACTGAGTGAAATGCAGGATGCATTTTCCACTCTTAGTAATACGAAAGTGGATCTGACTCAACAGTTACACTATGAGTTAAAAGTAAATGAAGAATTGATATCTCAATTGAATTTATTAATCTCCAAAAATGAACAATTACAAAATGAGTTAGATAAAAAGATAGCTATAATAAACACGATGGAAATGGAAAAATCTCAAATAAAGTTGAACGTTTATGAAGAAAATGATCAAAAACAATCATGTAATCTGATCAATTCGAGTGAAAAAGGTCAACATACTTTGGATTCAAAGAAAATGTGTGAAATTACGAATCAGAAGTTAAACTTTGAAAGTGAAACTTTTGCAACAACAGTTAATAATGATTTACAAATTCAAAATGGTGAACCAATAAAAAAAGATAATGACTATTTGTTTACGACCGAAAAAATTAACGAAAATTTTGGAGAATCTAGAGAAACATATACTTATGCGAATGATATGATAATTGAGCCAAGAAAAAAACTAGAAAAAAGATTTAAAGATCTGATGGAAAAAGTAGCAGAATTAACTGATGAAAAACAACGTTTAGAACACTTAGTTTTACAACTTCAAGGGGAAACTGAAACTATAGGTAAATAATTTAATATAATTATTTTTAGTGCGTCTGTACATGAAGTTTTAATCTCAACTCAAGTTTATGCACCAATCTTCCAAAATGAAAATGGTAATAAATTCAAAACTTTGATCGTCAGTATAGTATTAGCTAGGCACTACTCCTATGCCGTCTTCAAAATCATTATCTTTTGCTTCTAAAGGTAAAAAATAATAAATATATGGGGTATTCCACGCCAAATCAGACGATTTCAAAAATTAAAATTTTAGATATTCTCAATTTTTTGGTATTTTTTAGTACACCCCAAAAGAAGCCTCTTGATAAATTAAGAGATTTTTTGATCACTGATTCAGAAAAACTGCTCTTTTTTAGTTTTCTACTCGTAACTTTTTAAATAATGGTCGAAATTCAAATTTTTTTTCAAAATTTTCGTTTTTAAATGCCCTTGTAACGGGTTTGACCCGCTCAGTTTGGCTCCTTAATTAAACAATAAACAAAAATAAAATTTGAAAGCTAATATTCTTAACAAAAGGGCGCCACCAGGATTTTTAATCACGATTCCTGGAACCGGTCCAGAGCAGAGAGCTTATCTTACAGGGAGAGAGAGTGAGGAAGGTGATCTGAAATAAATAAATTCTTAATTAACAATATATCGATATTTATTAATAACAAAAACAAGGTAAAAAGGCGCACACACTCACACTCACACACTAAAATTCCTTCATTCTGACAGTACCCTCTTACGGAGCCTCTATACTGCAGTTTCTAACTAAATCGCGCTGTCCACCGGACCTTCACGCTCTAATATTTTTGATCACTCTACTCGGTAAAACATCAACAAGTAGAGTTCGTTACACACTCTGCGATTCTTCTACTCGTCAAAACATCAACAAGTAGAAGATCGTTACACACATATACCCCTTAAATAACTAACATTCCTCTACTCGGCAAAACATTAACAAGCAGAGGATGTATACACTCTCTATCATATACAACCCACACGTCTCCACACACACACTGATTTTACCTTACTTTATTTTTTGAATATTAAAAGAATTGACGAAATTTAATTTCCAAAATTGCTACATTAGTTCTTAACTTAAATATTCAGTCATCAGCTAATAATTAAAAATTACCGACTATCTTCAATTAATAATTTAATTCCCTAAATCTGAATTCAATCCGACTTCTAAATCAGTCACGAGTTTAATACTCATCATTAAAATAAAATTAAATTCTTCTAGAATTTCCTCGACAATTTTAACAAACGACTCTCGAACTTAACTAATCTGCGAGAATGCCATGGAATTTTCTCATAGAATATTTTATTCGGTTTTATTTTATTAATTAAAATAGTTGTAACTGAACCGTTTTTTCCGATGTTTGGAATTATTTATGATTAATCAAGTAATAAATTTTCACGACAATTAAGATCTTTGCACTGCACAAGGTCTTTGAGCAGTCCTCGGGTATAAACCCCCTTGAGGTACTCTCAACGAAAACGAGCGAATCAAAAATTGAATCGCAATCAATTAATTATTGAACTATTAATATTAATATTGAGAAAAGTCAACTAATTAAATAAGTAATTTAATAAAATTGAGAAGTAGTTAGATGAGCCGAGTGTATGACCCCGCGGCTCATCTATGTAGAAAGTCTTAGTACCTTGTAAATTTTAATTCGAAGAAAACTCCTTGGATCCAGTGAGCTTCCTTCTTTGGACTTTCTGCTGGCACTCTCTTTGGCGGTTACACTACTTCTCCCTTTTGCACTACACGGCTCACCTAGGCTCGCCAGGTCTGTTCATATATGTTAATCTCTGAAGCGGTAAATACGCTCAGGCCTGACCACCCGGGAAAAAATGATCAGACCTGACCATGCCTGTTCATGTATGATCAGGCCTGAAATTGGACCTGATCAGGCTTGTTCATGTATGATCAGACCTGAAATTGGACCTGATCAGGCCTGTTCATGCCTGCTCATGTCTGAAATTAGACCTGATCAGACCTGTTCATGCCTGCTCATGTCTGATTTTTTTCAGTTCTATTTTTAAAATTAATTTGTTCCGTATGACGCATCAATTTCTATCCCCTTATTAATTTTAAATGTACAACTTTCATTAAAAATATCGGCTTAAGCATAAAGTTTTTGATATTCAAAATAGATCAGTTGATATCGATAGGTGATAAGTCCTTTCAAGGTGTCTGTTATTATCTTAAGCTACGCCTTGGTTCATTGCT
>JZSA01003478.1:0-20467 GCA_000956155.1 Cotesia vestalis | reverse complement strand
CCAGGTCTGGTCAGGCATGGTCATTTTTCATGCCTGATCAGACCTGAAGACTCATGCCTGTTCACGTCTGATCAGGTCTGATCATTTTTTCCCGGGTATATTTATATATATATATATATATAAATAATTAATTTTGATTAAAAAAAAAAATTATGTAGTCTCATGGGACACCAGATAGGAACGAAGTTCCTTCGGATAATATAGAAACAACACAATTTGCGAAAAGAAATAAAATGAATTTATAATGTGAGTATACGCCACGTGCTTACATAAGAAGTTCAAATATATGTCGTGTCAGAAGGAGAAAGATAAAGAAAGAACTACGCATGCGTGTATACGACTATAGAACTTCCGTTATATATTATACATTTTTCTTACGATTTTAGTCTCACATTTTCTTCAGTTTCGTCGCGAAGCAAAACCCCTATTTCCTCCAAGCCTGCCGTCAGGAACTTCGTTCCAAGAATGATACGCCTTTTTGGCTTCAGAACTTTTTTGTCTTGGAGCTAAAAGGGCGTATACAAAAAGAAATTTTTATTCATTTTTCTTACAGATCTGAATGTTATAAACATTTTTAGGTTGGTTGGAGGAAAAAAATTTATTTATACGCCCTTTTGGCATTAGCAACGCGAAATATTTTAATAACTATAAATAACTAAATAATAATACTACCAATATCTCAATATCATTTTCAGATTTTATTTTATTCGTATTTTTTAACCATCATTATTTCTCAATTTTTCGGCCTAAAATGAAAATTAGTGTTCAATTTAATTTATTTATAATTGAAAAAATTTTCTTAAAGAATGATTAATTTGTAAAAAATTTCTTTATTCAAAATTTTAGAAAAAATAATGGTAAAAATTTGAAACAAATCAATTGTATTTTTATATCATCACTTTGTTATAGGCGAGTACATCACTTTGTATCATAGGCAACGTTCTACTCTTCAAAGAAAAGCTCAAGAAACTGAAAGAACATTCCGCCACTTGATTGAACAGTATAATCAACAGCATGCACAACTTTACCAGTTAAAAGTTCTTTTAACTGATTTGCTAAAAGCCAATAATGCTCCTTTATCTTCTCATCAAAATAACATGGAATTTTCAAACCCACACCATAAAAGTTAGAAATGTTTCATCAATTATATTTCGATTACATTTTTTAACAGTAATTATATTTTTTATCCTCCTTTATAGATAAACTTGATGCTGTCACGGAAAAATTGGAAGCTAAACATTTGGATCAACTAATGTTAAGTAAAAAATCAGAGACTACAGAGAAAATAATTGATTTAATGAAACATATCACAGACTGTCAAGATCCATGTACTTTAGAGCAAAACTTTCATCCTTGTTTGTGGTGCTCAGGAAAACTAATTACTGTGTAACGAGGAGATATATCATAAAATATTAATTAATTTTAAAGTATAATATGTGGATTATTGTGCATAATAAAGATTATTTTTTGTTATTATTTAAACTAATCTTAATCACATTTTAGGATCATATTATTAGTAATATGACATTTACCACTGAATACTCAAACAAAATATCCTATAGTAAAGAGTAATTCTTTCGACTCCCTCTACAATAAGTGAAATAATTATTAATAGTTGAAATAATAATAAAAAGTAGTTTCGACCATGAATTTAACTATAATTAATTTCTTTTTATTCAAAAGTCATTTTAAAATGAAGTCGCAAGAATATAGTTTTTTGTTCTCAAAATTTTAAAACGGTAAAAATCTCTAATCTGTATTATCGATTTTATCTATCATTGAATTCATTAGGGGTGATCGTCTGAAAAAATGTATTAAGCCTAAAAATCGTTGTATAATTACTTAAATCCTTTGCTAATTATCGATTATATGCAGCCTTTATCACTCTATTATTCACCTAGTGAGTCATTAATTAATTGAAGAGTTTGTAATTGAGTATACAAATATTTAGAATATTGTGTGATATAAAGTTGTGTCATAAATATCTTTTTTATACCAATTTTTCTTTTTTAGAAAAATTCTTCACTTTTTCACAGTAATAAGATACGTCTGGATAATTTTTTGTAGTTGTTAAAAGATACTACACTATATATTAATAATAATAATAATAATATTTACAAGATTAATTAACAATTAATAGTATTTATTCACTTATTTATTACATAAATTAGTTAGCGTCTCTTTTATATTTAGTCAGGTCACAATCGATATATATATATATATATATATATATATATATGTTTACGAAGTCAGTTCTACAGGAGTTCGCGCAAGCAGCGGTGAGATTCCCCGCGCTCCAAATAATAACCTAAACATTTTTAAATTAGTGAGTGTCGTATTGATCCTAGTTAACTACTCATGGAGGTTTACGGAGTCGGTTCACCAGGAGGTTGTGGATTAGGCTCCGTAAACTTCTATGAGTAGCTAACTTTGATAAATACGACACTTAATATTTAAAAAATGTCTAAGTTATTGATTTGGAGCGCGGGGAATTCCGCAGCAGCGTAAAAATTCAAGGGCTTTGGTCTAGTGCTCTAGAGCCTTATAGAAATACTGTTTTAATTTTTTATTAGCTCGTAAATTGAAAGCAATTATATTTTTATTTGAATTTATAAATTAATATAAATAAAGATTTAAAGATGTCTAAAATCACGGTTTTCTAAATTTTCTAGTCTATATTTAAAGATGTCTATTTTTTAAGAATTAATATATTGATAACTATCAATATTTTTATTAATATAAATATTCAAATGTCTTTTTACTGACTTCTCTGAATTTATTCTATTTTATTTTATCCAATGCCTATATTTATGTTTGATAAATTTTAAAATTATTTAATTATGTCGTGTCTTTTTTTTTTTAATATTAAAATTTTACTTTTATTTATTTTATAAAATGTGTGATTATTTTAATTACTAATATTTTTAATTTCTATTTTAATCGTGATTGATATTTTGAGTTATTCATTTTTAGTAAATTATTTTTTCAATTTTGTATAAATTGATTCTTATAAAGATTTTCCTTTTATTGATATCTTTATTTACAGATGTCGAAATTTTGATTTTTCTATTTTACCGTAAAATCTTTCAACCGGTACGAATCAATGACGCGCACTGTATATATATATATATATATGAGTCATTCCATGTCAAATCGACAAATAGTTGGAATCGACCCCTTTCGATTTGGACAAATTTTGGTCAGAAGTTTTCTTTTACCATATAGAGAAGTTCTGCCAAAGAAAAAAATAATGAAAAATTTTTTTTCAAAAGATATGCAAATTCAAAATTTTGCAATTTTTCTAGTTTGTCAATTTTGTTTTTGTAATATCTCGAATGTTATTATAGATCCACCAATGGCATTTTGTATGTTTGAAAGAGGACATTTAGGGCTCTTGAAAAAAAGATATTTTGAAAAAAAAATTTTGAAAAATGCCAAATTTGTCAAATTTAAAATTTTTGAAAATCGTTAAAAATGAAGTTCGCAATTAAAATTTGGGCTCAATTTTTTTTTCAATACCTTGTGCTGATCTTAAAAGATCCTGAAATTTTTAGGAAGATGTTTTTCTTTTTTTCAAAAATATGAATTTTTAAATTTCCAAAAAAAATTTTTTTTCGTTTTTTGCAATTTTTAATGAAAGTAAAGTTATGCAGTGCATAGTATTGTAATTTTGATCATTAAAAAACGCCCTTGGGCATAACACAAATTATCATAAATACTTGATACCATGAATTTTTATATTTGATCAAAATTTTTAGATACTTTAAGGAAGCAGCGCCACCTACTTCAGCTGAGAAAAAAATTTACTCATCTTGAGAAAATTTTTCTCTTGAATATTTGATACCCATTTTATATAATTTTAACGTTTAATTATACATATTGAATGAAAACAAATGATTCAATATTATTTGATCTTCCCATTTGACATGTTAATCAATAAAAATATTAATGAAAATTTACTTCTGTCGAGTTATTCAATTTTTTGGAGCAAGAGAGAAATTTTCTCAATACAAGAAAATTTACTTCTATGAAGAACTAAATTTTTTGGAGCAAGAGGCTGAATTTTCTCAAAACAAGAAGATTTTCTTGACTTAAATAAATTTTCTTGGATCAAGATATGTATTTCTTAAAGCAAGAGAATTAATTTAGTTGGAATAAGTGAAATTTTTTGTGTCAAAAAAAATTTTATTTTGCTCAAGAAAATAATTAGGAAGAAAAATATTTTTTCTGTGTATATTTAAGCAAATCATGTTTTTATATTTATTTGAATCCTCAGTATTCACAATTAACAGCCTTCATAGGTTGTCAAGTCCAAAGGAACCTAACAAGTAAATAAATGATAAAATACATTCAATAAAAGCGTTTAAGATGAAAAAAATTAAGATTTATATGAAGATATCAAAAACAATAATCAAGGTAGTTGTTGTGGTTAAGGCATAGTGTTAGAAAATTCTAAATTTTTGTATACTTATTAAGGACATGATGATACAATTACCCTTAAAATTTGAAGTCGATTGACCACCTCGGCTGCCCAATTTTAAAACACAGTAACTACAAAATTTTTATACATAATTTTTTTTAACAATGCTGCATTTTTTATAACTTTTAGACCTTAATTTCAATTATTTTTTCTTAAAATTATTTATATTCAAGTATTTTCTACTCATAAATCAAAGTTTTCATCAATTTGGCAGGCAAATTTTTTAATAATAAGAAAGATTTAGAAAAATTTCTAAGTGTTAGTTACTGTGTTTTGAAATTGGGCAGCCGACCTATAACGCGAGATTAATTCAATTAAAAATTGGATATATAACATTAATTGCATACACTTTCTACAGTTCTGTACCAAGTTCTTAGTTATAAAAAAAAATTAACGGTCAGAAACTTTAAAAAAACTAACAGCCTTTTAATTTATTTGTTGTGAGAGTTAAACAGGGGGTGCAAGCCCAGTCGGTAAAACAGATTCGTGGGTTCACGTCCATGCTAAATCTACATTACCGACGGTAGGTTCGTGCCCGTGCTAAGTACCATCTGTCGACATGGACGACCTGTTTTACCGACGCGGATATGGTCGGGGTTTTTCGTAGTTGGCGCTGGTGGTGAATTCTGCCGCCATTTTTAAATCTTATTATCCGCCATTTCCCCGCCATTTTTCAAATCTATCCGCCATTTTCCCGTTGCTATCTGAAATCCGCCATCTGGTGGCTGCTATCCGCCATTTTGAATTGTGAATTCGCTCTAGACACAGGCCAGGTTCCGTCTTCCAATCACCCACTTGATTAATTAAGTAACTACCCGAATTTACCCTTGTGGAAATAATTCTCTGAAAAAACTCTTGAAAAGTCTTTATAACTGTGAATAAGACTTTTCGAAAGTCTTCACATTCCTAACTAAGTAAAGGAAAAACTTAATAAGTCTTCAAAACTCTGCAAAACTCTTTAAAAGTCAAATTTTCCCTGCAATTTTGAACTTTCTCAAAGAGTTGTTAAGACTTGATAAGACTTATTCAGTTTCACAGGAAAAGAAGAGAATATTTCTTTTCAACAAAATTACTTATCAGAATTGGAGAGAATTGAAAATGAAACTACAAAAAAGAATTAATGCATATTTTGCAAAAATTTTTTTAAGACAATATTTTCATCACAAAAATACTTTGATGCGCATCGAATCACTCATCCCTGATTAAAAATACTCATTGAAAAGTATTGAAAATTATTTCTATTCTTTTCAATCCATACAGAGATTTTGAAAAATATTGAATGGAATTAAAACTTCGATCATTTCAATATTTTGTAACAGGGTAAAATTACCCTAAATCGATAAGTCACCGGATATCGATAACTATTCGACATAGCACTGGCGCGTCTCGATCTTCGGGCCTAAAGTTTTGACATTTTCTACAAATATCCTGAAAATTTCAGAATGGTGTTTTTTCAATTTCTATTTTTTTTTTCAATTTATATCATATTAATAAAGAAAAAATTCTTATGTTACCATTGGAAAAGTTCCTATGTTAACATTGGAAAAATTTCTATGTCAACATAGGAATTTTTCCTATGCAAAAATAGGGAAAATCCCTATTTTTTTTGCCGTGTATGAATTTTTTTACATATTTTTTTGTATACAAAGGTTATAATTTTCAAGTTTATTTGTTTAAAAGAACGAAACATTCAACTACAATCAATACATAGTTTGAAATTATTGTCCTGAATTCCTGTGACCAATTTTAAGTTATTTACATTTTCTGGACGTGATCAAGATTTTAAGATCTAAAAATTAATAAGTTAACTTTTTCCTCAGTCTGACACAAATTAAATGAATTTTAATTTATAAACAAAATTGTATCAATTTTTTTTTATCTCTACAAGTAACATTTTTTGATAAATTCTCTCTATAACAATTTATTCATTAGAAAATCCTAAAAATTTTCATATAACAGCTAATTTAAGTAATATTAAAGTTATTCTATTTATTTAATTGAGCTTAGTAATGCTGAATAATACATTAATTTTTTCAATGTTTCAGGATCAAATTTTTTAGAAAAGTATAGTTAATATTTACAAATTTAAACTTAGAATAAATTTTTTCAAGTATTTATTAGTAATTTGGCCTACGTAATTTGTTTTTCGAATTAAAATTAATATTCGGCTGATAAAAAAACTCCAAATTTACTTCGTACGCAGAGTGTTTTATTTCGACACACTAATACACCTTGTGATGAAAGCAAAGCACTCCTCATTTTTAACAGTGTAAAAATAATAATAATTATTATAAAATTTCATTGATAAATTTAAGTAATTAAATGAATAATTAAAGAGACAATTGATACAAATTTTTAAAAATAAATATACTCAATCGAAAATGACATTTAAATAATGAATTATTGATAAAATATTCACGCTTATCGACGGTTTTAATTAATTAATTTCATTCAATCTTTCTTAACTGAAAATGAATGACTTTTTTTTTAAATTAAACTTCACTCAAAATAATGAATTAAATTTATCAAGAAATAATTATAATAACATCATCATTTCCTGTCAGAATGATCGGTTCTATACAAACTAAAGGATAAAAGATTTAATCCAGGAAATAACATGAATAATTAAAGTGACAGAAGACTTTATAAATAAAGTCGGTTTTAAAATGAATGATTATTAAAAACTAAAGAGATGTTCGAATTTACTGTGAGATTATGTTATAGTTTAGTCATGTAAATTAAACGAAATGTATTTGGGACGTGAGTTGGATCGCCAGCGAGCAGCTTTCATGTATAGTCTAGTGCTGGTCTTAGGTATGTGTAGTGTAAAGGAATCCATAGGTACTTTACTTACACTAGTGCAAGGAGAATGATAGTAAGACCGCAAGTACTAGAAAATTTATAATACGGCGCTAATAATCTGATGTGGTTGTGCCTAATGTCAGTTTTCATAATAATCAAGTACAAATATCTTTGCTATTCTAGACTTAAATTATTGTTAGAATGTTTAGACGTTTATTTTTGTTATTTTTTTTTTTTATATCGTATTATTATTTTCCTAAAATTTAAAAGATTTTTATGAAAAACTTTTTACAATTGAATTTCAATGTTCAAACTTGAACTTTTACTTTTATTTTTACCGTGAAAAAATTTTTTTTTATTTTTTGGGGGACAAACAAAAATTTGCCCCAAAAAAGTGAAAACAAAAAATGAAATTCAGTTTGAAAGAATAACACTTTTTATGAATAATTCGATTAATACACTGTAAAACATTTCAATGTAAAAATGGTCCCTGAAGTGATCTGTGTTTAATCAATAAAATTATAATCCAAAAGTATGAAACTGACAAAGAAATTTTGTAAAGTTAAAACTGTCAAATTTACAGTTTCACTCCTGTCGAGACGTAACCGTAAAATTTACATTTTAAAAAGTGTCAACGTAAAAATGTAAGTTTTACATTATAAAAAATGTAAATTGAGCAGGTAGAAAAACTGTTAAATTTACATGGAAAAATGTAAATTTTGCATTAGAAAATTTGTAAATTTTTTTCTGAAATATTCATTATATAAAACTATACAAACTTAGGTATGGCCAAAATTTGTTATATTCTGTAGATCTAATAATAATATATTTAATAAAAAAAATTTTTTTTTTTCAATTTTTCAAAGTAATAAAAAAATTATTTTTATGTATGAAAAAAATTAACTGTTATAAATAATAGTCGATTTATAATAAATAACGATCAACTGCTAAAAAGTACCATTTCTAATAGTAAAATCGTGATTTTAATAATCACTTTATAATATTCATCATTTAAGTGCTACAATTTATTCTTTTCACGGAAAAAAATACTATTTTAAACAGTAATATTCGCTATGTGAATGTTGAAAATGTTAAAGTATAATAAATAATAATTTTGACTTTGATATTTATCATTTCGTACCTAAAAAATGATCGCATGATATGTAAAAAGTATAAAATACAGTTATTAAATTTCTAATACAAGCAACGTCAATATTTACAAAGTAAAATGGTAAATTTTAAACGAAACGCTAAAAATGAAACTATAAATATTGACTTGCTTGGACTGGTAAAATATATATTTTAAAAGTAGAATTTTTGCTGTTTCAAATATTAAATTCTTCCAGAATGAGACCCCCTTCTCCTCATCTGAGTTCCCTTTCTCCTCATAGTATGGACTATGGACTGGAGAGAATCATTATTTACTTTAGTGACAGCGACTAATCACTTATTTTCGATATTAAATTATAAATTCTGGCTTTTACACTTTCTGCATTAAGTTCTGTAATATTTATATTTTTCCCACCCCCATATCCACTGTACTGTTTCAAACTATAAAAATTAACCGAAATCTGAGTGAATTTTACAGTCTAATTTTTTCCGTGTATAAAATTTTTGGGGTACCCCAATTCGCTCCCCTTTCTCCTCTATTATTATTTTAATAATTATTATTATTGAAGCCTGAGAATAATTATGTGAATGGAAGTATATACATATATTGAGATAAAAGGACTAGAGCTCTTAATGATGTATACATCACTAGGGATCTAATTTTAAGGTTCTGTCTGGTTGACGTTTTTAATGAGATTATCAAGAACCGGGTGACTCGTCTATCGTCTTTCACCTATCGCTCCTCTATACCCCTAACCACCGCAAATCCAAATTCACTGTTTGTAATAATAATAATAATAATAATAATAATAGTAATACTAATAATAATAATAATAATTTATCGATTTATATTGAAATTATGAAATGTGTTTTATTCATTCAACCATAATATTCCAATGTTTTTAAATTTCTGTCAGCAATCTGAATTTTCTATCAAAACTGGCATTGTGTGATTTTAACTTCCGGGTATTAGTGAAAGTTCATGGCACCATAAGTGTGTCCAACAATACCACAGCACAGTAATATCAACGTGTAGCCACGCTTGCTGGCTGGCTGCATAAACTTTTTAGGGGATGTGTTATTCCTCTAAAAACTTTGCTCATTACAAGCTCGCGTTTGTCTGAATAAAATTACTATAATCATCGTAAAAATACAGCAATTAATGTTTGTGGTTATTCTTAATTAGTATTAATGTGATTATAATTATATACAGGAATAATATTAAAGTTTCATTATCCAAAATGTAGGAATTTATTTTGGTTTATCGATTGGTAACATTAGTGGTGTCTATAGCATTAAAATAGGTGGCGCTCTTCAAAATCCTTAGCAAATGTTTATTCACGATAGATCAATTTTATTAAATGAGAGAAAAATTTTTGATTAATGTTATTTTTTTTAATGTACGTAAAATGTAATATTTTACCAATCAACAGATTTTCTTCGCTCAAGAAAGAAACTTGAAATTACTCACATAGCATTCGAACTCCAAATATTAAAATTTCCCGTACAAAAATTTGTGGGTCGTTTTTTTTTAAATGCATATTTTTGAATTTTTTTGAGCATTTTAACAGTAAATTGATTAAATATAAAATTTTGTATACTTATTCAGAAATTCTTTTATTTAAAGTTTAAACTTTCACAGTAAAAAGTAAAAAGAAAATTGCTCAACTGAACACACTCATAAAGATAAATTCTTCACTTTATTTTTATAGTCAAAGAAGTATATGTAAGTAAAATAAATTCATTTAAATGAGCTTAGTAAAATTCTTAATTGCATGCTATATGCTGTAACTTATTATTATTATTATTATTATTATTATTATTATTATTATTATTATTTTTAGGCTTCAACTACAGCGTAGCTAGTCTTGTAGGGCAAGATAATCTGTCAAGATCAACGGGCAATGTAATCCATCAGATCACAAGACACTACCTGTCCATGAGTACTAGTAGAGGGTAATTTAATTCCATCAGACATCTCAGAAATAGATCTTCAGTCTTACAAAAAACTTATCCTTCTTCAGTTTCTTTTGAAAAATATATACATTTTTAATACTCAATAATTAAAATTATTACGATTAATAATTATGTTTTTAGATAATTTAATGAGTTGGTTATACGCCCTAAGAGGGCGAAAAAAAACCGATATTTCAATTATTTATTCTGAAGAGGCTTTTTAATTGATTGATATGGAAATGGATAAACATGTAGTAGTGACTTTTAATTTTATCAATAACTTTCGTTTTTCACAAGCAATGATTTTTTTAACTCCTGAAGACGATCTTCGGAAGGTCCTCTAAAAAAGGTTACATGCGGTGGGGACGAAATCTCCACTTTGAATCATTGAAATTTAAAAATCCAAAAAAATTCCATCAATGTAAGATATTGTTTAGTGATTAGTTGAAAGAATTATAAAAATGTTTATTTTTAACAAAATAGCTGTTTGACAAAAAAATGATCGATTGTGTAAAAATAAGAGACTGATTTTATCAAGTTCGATCACTTTTACTCACTGACTTTGAAGACGCAGTTTTAAGTAAAATGTGTTTAAAATTTACGACCTGAGTCCCTTTTTGTGTGACTGATTAGGCTTTTCAAATATGCATGTAACTTTTAAAATACTCGTCCGATTGACATTAAATCTTCTGTGTATTTACCTAAATATACGTACGTAACAAAAATGAAATGAAAAAAATTGATTTTTTTTAATTCCAAGTGTGTAAACCCCTTAAATGATTTAATAATTATTAGTGCTCACCTGTACTCTCGCTTCCGTAAGGTCAATCTTCATGGCAATTTCTTCTCTCGTATAAATGTCAGGATAATGTGTTTCTTGAAACGCGCGTTCCAGTTCTTTCAGCTGCGCTGATGTAAATGTCGTTCTTATCCGTCGCTGTTTTCTTTTCTCAGCTAATCCGTCATGAGCCGAGTATGCTTTGTACCCAAGACCACCTAAAGTCAGATAATCTTTATATTACTATTAACATTTTTTTTTCAAACTTTTCAATTCTATTTTAATTAATTAATATTAACATTTTTCTGTATATTTGATTAAATAGTTATCAATTTTTTTTTTAATTTAGAAATAAAGTTATCTTATATGGTCCATTACTTCTCTAATCACAAATCAGTTGGTAAATTGATTCATTACTTATTTTCTATCTTATTAAGAAGAACAATTCAAAATAATTAAAAAACAGTTTGAAACAATTAAAAATGATTGAATCATTTAAAATTTTTTTTCTTAACAATAACTAAAAATAATATAATTTTTTATGGACTCTTAATTAATAAAAGTAAATTACTTCCTAAAAATACAATGCTAAAAAAATACTGAACGTTTATTGATGATATTGTTATTGCTTATTTTTTATCTGAGGTTTGTGTCGCTGAGTAATGATATCAAATCGGAATGAATATCGAAATTTTATTGATGCATTACTGAATTTATACTCCATACAAGGTGATAAAAAGATATAAAATATTTAGCAGATAAATTTTAGATAAAAATTTATGAAAAATTCATAAATTAAATTTAAATTAAGCAAAATTGGTTTCAAATATTTTTTCACTGTGTACCTTTCAATAATTTTTTTTTAAATATTTATCAGGTCACTCAAGAATGTGTCTTGTTTCAATAAATTTTTTTATAATTTTAAATGTACTCGATAAAGTCATAAAATATTACTAATTTTAAAAGATCTTTTTCCAGATTCGAATCGTAAAAATTAAGATATTTACCACTTTTATAGGCATTTTTATAATGTAACATTGTAAATTTTCAAATGATAAAGTATGAAAGTTAGGTCCTGGATTATAATGTTACAATTGTAATTTGTCATACAATTTTTTTTTTCCGTACAGTTATTGAAAGTATTGAATGATTAAAAATTGAATTAATTGAATGAATATAAAAAGTAATTGAAAGATCATAAGATCATTGTGAATAAATTAGGTTCATATGACTAAACTTCCCGCTAATTCCATACCTGAGCGCTTAAAATTGTACTTATGACATTTTTGAGATTTTTGAGCTCAAGATATAATTTATGTGATATTTGGAGCTCACTGAGTTCGGAGAGATAATATTTTGATGCATTTGAGCTCTCCCAGCTCAAAAGTCTGATAGAAGTTTCATCGAATATTATTTTTGGATTTTTCAAATCGCAATAACTTTTGAATGGATCAACCGATTTTCACGCGGTTGGCGGCATTTGACGCAGTTCTATCATCCTCATAAAGGATTTTCAGGTTTTAATTGATCAAATCGAAAACTTTGGAGTAATCCCGAAAAAACACTTTTTTTGGATTTCTTTCGTTCACGATAACTCACGAACGAATTAACCGATTTTGACAGGATTGGCAACGATCGGCGTGGTCTTTCAAGCTTAAGGGCGGATTAGTTTTTGAAGTTGATCGATAGAGCCGTTTGAAAGATATTCCAAAAATGATTTTTTTCTTATTTTTTTTTGAGATTTTTCAAGATTTCTTAAAATCTATCGGTCCGAATCGGTTCAAATTCTCAGGAAATTTAAGTTTGAGGGAACTCTTTAGAACACCGTTTAGTTCGTTCCGATCGGTTCAGTCGTTCAAAAGTTATAAGCGAGTCACATTACTGTGTAACCTTTTTCTAACTTTTGAACGGCTCGACCGATCTGATCGCGGTCAGCGTCATTCGAAAGGGCTTGACCCAACTTAGATTTCCTTATAATTTGAACCGATTCGGACCGATAGATTTTGAGAAATTGTAAAAAAACTACAAAAAAAAATTTTTCGAAAAGTTGTTTTCTTGAAATAACTTTTAAACGGTTTCACCGATCAATTCCAAAAACTAATCAGCTCTTAGTATAAGAAAACTGCGTCGAACGCTGCCAGTCCGATTAAAATCGGTTAATTCGTTCGTGAGTTATCGTGAACGAAAGAAATCCAAAAAAAGTGTTTTTTCGGGATTACTCTGAAATTTTCCGTTCGATCAATTAAAACCTGTAAATCACTTATGAGAATGATAAAACTGCGTCGAATGCCGCCAACAGCGTCAAAATCGGTGTATCCATTAAAAAACTATTGCGATTTGAAAAATCCAAAAATAATATTCGATGAAACTTCTATCAGACTTTTGAGCTGGGAGAGCTCAAATGCATCAAAATATTATCTCTCCGAACTCAGTGAGCTCCAAATATCACATAAATTATATCTTGAGCTCAAAAATCTCAAAAATGTCATAAGTACAATTTTAAGCGCTCAGGTATGGAATTAGCGGGAAGTTGCAGGGGATGGCCTTTAGGGTGAACCGTTTTCTTAATTTTTTTCTGAATCCCAAAATCTAATTAGCTCTTGACAGCCGGTCCCCTCTTTTTCTCGCGTCGCACTCACTGCGAGAAACGGTACTATCCTTGTGGCACTCATGATTATGAAGCTATTGCAGTTTTATGCTTTTCTTTTCAACAAACGAGAATTTCGAAAAAAAAGATCTTCTACGAAATAGATCATTAAAAAATCTATTTCCACAAGTAGCATTTTTTTAGGATATCCGAGAGAACGAAAAGGTTTTCGCGTGTGGATTCCAAGTGCACGGACGTTAATTGAAGCTCGATATGTGAAGTTCAATGAGGATACATGTAATGGCCCTTGGGATACGCAGATTTTTGACGAGTGGATAATGCCAAACGATGATCACTAGAAGACAGTCGAATTAACACCACGACCTGTCCAAAAATCCCCTGAATCGCCACAGACGCCCCAGGATGAAAGCATTTCTCCTGAAAAACAGACTGTTAAACGTGGGCGTGGCAGACCCCGTCTGCTTCGAACAAGTTGTCGAGGGCGACCGAGGAAGTTGTTTCAGTCACAAGCCACGTCACAAGATACGCCACCAAGTGGTGACCTCGATTCAAATAACCAAATTGGCAATGAAGATGAACTCGAGGACTCTCCGTGGATGACCATAAAACCACAGTCACTTTTGGTCACTCTTCAGAAACTGTCACAGCAAAGAAAGGAAAACAACAAGAAGAGGCAGCTTTCCACGCCCAGCCCTTCCTCAGCAAGGGACAATCCAGCACAGAAAAAGACTGTTCGAGAGGACATCTGGATCAAAGTAACTCGGCAACAGAAAAAGAAAAAGAACGAAGACCACGAAACAGTGGCTCCCTCTACTAAAGCTCATAAACATCCAAGTGAGGGCTGCTCAAAAAAACCGAGGAGAAGGAAGACAAGATCTAAGGCTGTTTTGGTCCAACCAGTAGAATATGCCGATCTCCTAAAAGAAATCAAAACCAAGGTAAGCCCTGTTGAGACGGGCGTAGACATAAAGTCTATAAAACGGACGAAGCACGGAGGCGTTCTCCTCGAACTGGCCCAAAAGACCAAAGATAGCAGTGTTTTTACCGAAGCGGTAAAGTCGGCCATTGCTAATATCGGTACGGTCAAGACGCTATTACCAATAATAACGATCGAAATCCTCGACCAAGATGACATTTCTACTAAGGGAGACGTCCGCGAAGCACTTAAACGTGAATTCGCTAACAGCCTGGAGATCAAACGGGTTAATCTGACAAAACTCACACTACGAGGCAATCGAGCAGCCTTCTGCGAGATAGACGAGACCAGCGCGATTAAGGCCCTTGACAAGGCCCGTATAAAGATCGGCTGGGTTAACTACCGTATACGCCCAGTTGTGAAAGAGAAAAATCACAAGGCCGTAAATTTCACGGAAAAGCCAAAATGCTTCCTTTGCACTTTAGACAAAGATGTCCAGGACGGTTTATACCATATTTCTGGCACTGGAGCTTGTAAGGCATTCCGCATAGCACTTGACGAAGCCACAAGAAGGCAGAAATGACACGCATACTGCAAGGCAACAAATAGGTTCGCTTTGACGCAAAACCTGCTGCGCCAGCGCGTCTTTGAAGATAAAATCGACATCTGTCTTATCTGCGAGCAATATCTAAACATCAAAGGAAAAATATGGTTCGTAGATGTCCAGCACAGCAGCGATCTGGATAGCAAACTCGAAGAATGTCACTGTCAACAACAACGGAAGCAGAGCAGGCTTGGATTGACTCCCACGACCTACTTGATGAGTGTCTACCTTTCACCCAACGAAGTGATTAGTATGTTTCGCTAGAAGTTGGCAAACATAGAGAACACCATCGGCAAGCTTGACGGCGATGTCATCGTAGCTGGTGATTTCAACGTCAAATCGGCTGAATGGGGTGCTGAGCTCTCTAACACCAGAGGAAACGCAGTAGCAGATTTCGCAGCAAGACTTGACCTCATAGTGCTGAACACTGGAACTACTACAACCTTTAGAAGACCGAGGTACAAGGAATCCATCCTAGATATTTCGCTAGCAACTCCAAGGATAACCAACATGATGGGAACGCCAGGAGGCTTGATCCAGAGGCATTGCGAGCATCACTTGCATGGAGCTGGTCTACCCTACAGAACAATCCGACTGCGGATACCTCCAACGAGACGGAAAAGGCAGTGCTCAAAGCAATAAAGGAAATTGCTGCCGCATGTGACGCCTCTACGCCGCGGCTAAAAAATCGGAGTTTTCACAGGCCGGCCTACTGGTGGACAACAGACATAGCAGAACTTCGCAAAATATGCCATGAGTTACGTCGCCGCGCAACGAGAGCTGCGAAACGTTTCCTGAACCAAGACCTATATTCGAACGAGTACAAGCAGGCCAAAAAGACGTTAAACAGAGCCATCAAAGCAAGTAAAGCGACGTTGTGAAAAGAGATCTGTAACGATCTCGACAAGGTCATCTTGGGTAAAACCTACCAAATTGTGGCCAAACGACTTGGAAAGGCTTCACCAAAAGCGACGAAGTCGCTTGCCCTAATGGACAGCATTGTAGCGGAGCTTTTCCCTACACACTCGCCGCGGGAGAGGAAACGCTACGTTGAAAACGGCGAAGCAACACCCTTTACAATCGAGGAACTACAAGACGCAGCTAAGTCTCTTAAGACAGGAAAGGCACTTGGCCCTGATGGCATCCCGGCATCCGTGATCAAGATTGTAGCCCTGGAATACGCAGACATACTCCTGAACATTTACAATGCATGCTTGGCAACTGGCACGTTTCCCGCGGTCTGGGAGCGGCAGAGATTGGTTCTCTTAGACAAAGGTAAGGGAACCCCCGTAAACCCTGCGACGTTTAGTCCACTCTGCACGTTGGACATTATCGGAAAATTGCTCGAGAAGCTCATACAAGAAAGATTTCGTAATAGCATCGACCGTGCTGGAGGCTTTGCCACCAACCAACATGGCTTCCGGAAAGATCGATGAACAGTCGGAGTAAACGAGAAAGTCATAAAGGCAGCAACACAACCATGGTCTGGTAGCCTCAAAGCTTGTAAAGTATGTCTTCTTTTCACGCTAGACGTCGAAAACGCTTTCAACAGCGCAAATTGGCGAGATATATTAGATGCTCAGGAGCACAAATTCGATGCGGAGCCAAAGAATCTGGTACTAGTTGATAACTACCTTGAAGGAAGAAAACTAATAGCGAAAACTACGGAATTCCCACATGAATATGCCATTACGGCTGAGGTACCACAAGGCTCAATAATGGAAACTGGTCAAGTACAAAACTGAGATGGTCGTTCTGACATGTGGTCTTAAAAAAATTAAGATATAATAATTTACAGTTGAATTTTCAAAATTGATAATTTTAAACAGTAAAATTTATGAAAAAACATTAAAAATAGACAGAACAACGTACAAAATCTAAAGTGATATAAGAACTCAACTCTTGCATTTTTTTAACTAATAAACATTTGTAAGGAATAGTTATATTCTATCAAAACACAATATTAAATCACGTAAATTGTATAAACAAGATACTGTCACACTTCGTCACCTTATAGATTTAGTTTATTAGAATGATGTGCATCAACTTATCGGTCGTACGGTGTAGGGATTATTGGTTATCGGTCTGGCAAATGCGCGGCTCGGGTTTGAATCTCGGTTAGAACAGAATGCAATTTTCACTTTATTTTTATAATTCGCGAAAGTTAGATCAAAATTGAGAGTCAACGGTCTGAATTTGCGTTACCCGAGTCGAAATATCAGACCCGTTTAAGCTGTAAAAGTTTCCAAATTCTTTGTAGTTCAATTCGCCGCCTTAGAAGACGCCTGTTTTGGAAGTACAAATCGGAGTGAACTATGGATACAGTGAAAAAAGGTCCACTGAGTTCCGTTTTCAATGTAAATTTTATCCAAAGAATAATAAATAATGAAAATAATAATAATAATATGATTATTTGTAGATTTCATAAAAATCTAACTATTGCAGTCGTCCTTATAGTGCAACTTTTAAAAAATTCAGCCATTTTCTGACTCAGCTCGACAAACTGTCAGAAAATATCGTTCGTTCAAAAGTTTATATATCGCGTTCCAGATTCCATGATTCCATGATGACTCGTTATTCTCGAGGATTTTTCTGCTGCTTTTCCAACCGCAATAATTATTCCTAGACGTACCAATTGGATTAGTATTTTATTACTTATTAATTAGAGATAATTACTAATTACCCGGGAAAAAATGATCAGACCTGATCAGACATGAACAGGCATGAGTCTTCAGGTCTGATCAGGTATGAAAAATGACCGGGTCTGATCATGCCCGGGAAAAAATGATCAGATCTGATCAGGCATGAGTTTTCAGGCCTGATCAGATATGAAAAATGATCGGGTCTGATCAGACCTGGCCAGGGCTGTTCAGGTCTGATCAGATCTGTTCATGTCTGACTCAATCAGGTCCAAAAAAAAAAAAAAAGTTGAGCCTGTGGGGATTTGAACCGTAGACACCGCGCTCTCCAGACTGTTACTTTACCTCTTGACCATATAACTTATCTTTGCTATAGAAGTATCTTTCAAACTACTTCAAGTAATTTAAATTTCATACATGACTTATCTTTACAGTTAAGGAAGTTAACTATGCCTAGTTTATTAATTGTTAATAATTTATTATATAAGAGTTATTTGTTTAAAACGGCTATTTATTTTTTTTGCTCAATTAACATGTGGTTCTATGCACAGTAATAAACAAAAATTTCTTTAAGGTTTATTCCAGAATTATAATTTTGTTGTTTTCTTCTAATTAAAATTTTTTTTTTTTTTATTCAAAACGTATAGGTAACTAAGAATTATCTGTGTGTTCTACAATTCAGCAATCTTTCATACTACAGCAATAAACCAAGACGTAGCTTAAGATAATAACAGACACCTTGAAAGGACTTATCGCCTATCGATATCAATTGATCTGTTTTGGTATTTGCACGCAATCAAACTCAGACTTTTACTCAAAATCTTGTTTTTCGCGTATTCCTTGGAAGACAGTTAGAAATTTTGTGTCATTGCGTCAAAAATCATAGTTAAAAATCATCGTTTTGGCATAGAATATCAAAAACCTTATGCTTAAGCTGATATTTTCAATGAAAGTTGTACATTTAAAATTACTAAGAGGATAGAAATTGATGCGTCATACGAAACAAATTAATTTTCAAAATAGAACTAAAAAGAAAATCAGACATGAGCGGGCATGAACAGGTCTGATCAGGTCCAATTTCAGGCCTGATCAGACATGAACAGGCATGGACAGGTCTGATCAGGCATGGACAGGCTTGGTCAGGCCTGAGCGTATTTAACACTTCAGACATGAACAAGCATGGACAGGTCTGATCAGGCATGGACAGGCCTGGTCAGAATTGGGCGTATTTAAAACTTCGGACATGAACAGGCATGGTCAGGTCTGATAATTTTTTCTCGGGTATTAAGCATCGCTTGCGTTCCAACTAAGTGGACACGCGACTTGATAATTACCTGTAACTTCCAACTGTGTCCGGAACATTTGGTGGTACAACCTCTTCTGTTCTCTCGCCAGTCGCTATTCACTCGTACTCGCTCTGGCCCATCGCCCCTCTCCTTACAATCTAAAATGCCCGAGACCATCGCGCACTGGTGTTGCGTCGATAATTTACCGAATTCACAACAGTTCGTTATAACTACCAGAGGTAACAATGTACCCTGTTACAATACATACATGCATACATAGATACATACATACATACATACATACAGACATAGTGAAATCCTCGCGGTGGTAGTCAGGGAAGCTTCTTGTGATCTTAGAACATCGAGATCTGATCGGAATTTGATTTTTGCAAAACGGGGTGTTACGTTCTGGAATTTTGGGATTTCCAGATAACTAATTTTAATCATTTTTAAATCCCAGGTTGGCCTCATTAGGGAGTCGATAGACCTCAGGTGAGCCAGTTGCTAGGCTCTTTCTTAAATTTTGTGATTATTGTTCGGGTTCAATTAAATAAAAATACAAAATTTCATTTGATTAAATATATTATAAAAATTAATATAAACTGTGTGGAGTCAATCGGTCTCCGGACCTACGTCCGGGACCTCAGATGTTTGTCGGCTGACTGACTTCTCTGGATCTGCAGTCAGAGTACAAAGAATTATAAAAGTTAATAAAATTGACAACGTTGCATCTCAGGTTACCCTAGAGAAGTCGTCGGAGTCCAGCTCTCAGATGTTTAGGCTAGAGCCCGGCGACTCTCTTATCACAAGCGATTTCCGTTACTTCGCTGATGATGAATTTTATTCATCACCAACGAAGCAGTTAAAATTTTTGAATTAGAAATTTAATTAAATATTATAAATTTAACGGGAACGTAACACGGGGTAAAACCAATTTACTTCCCGATTCTTGAAAATCTTAGATTTCCTTAGCGGGAAGTTAAAAAATGATTCCCGAAAAAAATAAACTAATGTATTTTTGTGTTAAACGTGCAGAAATACAAAAAAACATTTTTCTTCAAACTAAAAATTTTTTTTAGATTTGGAAAAAAAATTTTAATTTTCAAAAAAAGTTTTAATTTTAAGAAAAATTTTCAACCTCTCGCTAAGAAAATCAATGATTTTCCCAAAATCAGGAAGTTATCGGTTTTACCCCGTTTTGTATGAATCGAAGTTTCACCACATCGACGTTTAGAAGTCCTAGGAAGCTTCCCTGACTATTTTTACGATGATGTCCGTACGTCTATGT
>JZSA01003477.1:0-22338 GCA_000956155.1 Cotesia vestalis | reverse complement strand
TGTGTGTGTGTGTGTGTGTGTGTGTGTGTGTAAACCTCTTATAACTTCTGAACGACTTAACCAATTTAATCGGAGTTGATGTCATTCAAAAGGTCTTCGCTAAACTTAGATTTTCGTAAATTGAAAACCGGTTCCAAGTTCGGACTAGTAGATTTCGAGAAATTGCAAAAAAAGTTAAAAAAAAAAAAGTAGTTTTTTTTTATTTTTTTGAAACATCTCCGAATAGGCTGAACTGATCGACTCCAAAAACTACTCAGCTAGAAGAATTGGTTGATGCGTTTGTGAGATATCGTTGTCGAAAAAAATCGAAAAAAGTGTTTGTTTGTTGTAAAATCTACTAATAGCGGGAAAACTGTGGATCTGGTTTAGACTGGTTATCTCAATTAAAACTGCGGAAATATTATTAAATATATCAACTATAACTTTATTTACACTAGATACACTTATTATTTAATTATTTTGTTAGCGGATTATTGTTAAATAAATAATAGTTTAAAAAATTCAAAAACACGCTTTTTATAGAAAACCGAAATAAAAAAATAGAAAATAAGTTTTAATGAATTTAAATTAAGAATAATATTAAAAATTTCAATAAATGTAAATTAATAATAGTCTGAATGAAAAAAAATTATTTCATTTTAAAAAAAGCGTGGGGTGCATGGTGTCAATAGTTATAAATATTTTATTTATATATCATTTTGATAATATCTTAAAAAGCACTTCCGGCAAAATTTTGAATTTTTAGCGAAAATGCCCAAACTAAGCTTCTGCTAAAATATTCTATGAAAATCGAATAAATCCTCTCCTCTCAAAATATCGCAGAAAATACCCAAACACCGCCCCTGTTGAAAGCGGAACTCAAAATTCCAATTTTAAAAGGTCCTCCACGGAAGTTACATTTTGGCACACCCTAATATATATAGATATACAGCTTTCTGATTTTTGTTTTATTTTATTAATTGTAAATAAAGGACACTGAATTATCTAGCCATTCGCATTTGGTGACCTTCAATTCATTCAAAGAATTAAAAAAAAATCCAACTAACTTAATGCATTTTTTTTCAAGTTACAGTGTTTCCGAAGTTTCATACATGACGGACAGGAAAATTTTTTGACCTATTTTGATGTTTTTTTCCGTTTCTATGGGACTAAATCAATTTTTAAAAAGTATGGAATTAATCTCCATTAAATAATCTTGACAATAGTGTCCAAAATATCTTAATTCTGTGAATTAACAAGATTATAACAAAAAAAATAGTTGCCGAAATGAGACGAAAAAATTTTTTCGATGCTTTGCATCATGAGTCGTGCAAAATATTCGATGTTTTTAAATCACCCCAATGTAAGTAATCAAATAAAAGCATGTATCAAAACAGAGGTTAGTCTACAGCTAGTCCAAAACATTATAGAATAACCACTAAACATATACTATAAAATATCTTAACGCTCATGCAGTGTTGTTAGACTTTTCAAACGAACAGTTTCTCGTTCGTGATTGGTTAAAATAAGTACATAAACAACAATAAGTTTTAGGCTTGCCAAACACAACTCTCAAGTATACGTACTGCACACTCTAGCATAAGCTTATGACTACGACTGTCGCGAGGGTACTACCTTAAATGACTATGATTGATAATGTGATGTCTCCACTGATTTGTTTCTTGCATTAACGATTTATTATAACTTAGTCAATGCATAACGGAATGGATGCTGTTTTTAAACAATTATCTAATTATTTAAAATCATTCATCTAAAGACTATTTAATTTATGTTGAAACATTTATATTCTTTCAAGATTCTTGGATTCCTGCCGAAAATCTATCTTTTACTAAAACACTTTGACAAAAATGTTGACTCTCATACAATACATTTTAGTGTACAATTATATACTATTTAAACTTGAGGAAACCTGTAGATAAGTCAGCCTGATGGAGGTAAGTAGCTTCGGCCTACGGGTTGCACAGCTGGAGATCGAGTTGGTTGATACGTTGGTTGTGGAATACGAGGTGGAGAAGTTGTACGTGGTTGAATAGGCTGTATTGGTACGGGACGAGGCAAAGGAACAGGCATTGAAACTCTGGGTGTATATGGCGGTAAGTATTTTGGGGCTGGAGTGGAAATTATAGGTCTTTTTGTCGACGGCGTAGGTGGTGGTGGTCTAGGACGTGGTGGTGGCCGGGGAGGTGGTGGTGGAGGAGGTGTTGATGGGAATGGGTACGGTGTCGGTAATGGTGGTAGAGGTGGCTGCGGCGACGTCACTGCAAAAATGTAAGTATATTAATTTAACAGCGACGAAAATTGTTGAGCACAATTTATCAATTGGTGATAAGTGTTGTTTTCTTCTTAATGCATGTTTATTAAGTTTTAAAAAATATTTGTTAGAATTTAATTAACTCAAGTGACATTTCAAATAAATTAATTTATTAACAGTTAATAAATTTCTTTACTAGTGTAATCAGAACTAAACCTGGATTTTTTTTGACATGCCTTATATTGAAGTTACTTTATACTAGCGGGTAGGCCATACTTTGGTAATGCCAGAGAATCCCTTAAATACATCTAAATTCGGCAAATCGAACTTCAGCAAACCTTTGGTCGCCACTATCTACATACTTATACTTTACAATTATATGAGTAAAAATTCGGCTATTATCTGGTTTCCGTTACTCATGCTAATTAGGCATTCCAAAGCTTGCTGAAATTCGGCAATGCTGTAGATTTACCCAGTTACACAGGAATTCGGAGAACCAAACTTCGACAAGCCATTAGTTTTCGTTACTTCGTGTCACTCAGGCTTTCCAATTGTATGTAGAATTTCGGTAAACCTTTGGTTAACGTTACCCATACTAGTCAGGCATTCTGAAGGCTTGCTGAACTTCTGACATGCCACAGATTTCCTTAGTTACTCTTAATTTTGACTCATCAAGCTTCTGTGAACCTCTGGTTTTCGTCATTCATACTAATTAGGAATTCTTTGAGTTTTGCCGAACTTCAGAAATGTCATAGATATTGTAAAAATAATATTTAGATGTGTGAGAAAATGATTTTGTTATGATGTCAACGGTAATTGAACCCGCATTGAGAAAACGGTTTGTTTGATTCAAATACGCAGATTTATTTGAAATGAATCAAAAATATTTATTTAATGTTAACAAATTTATTTAATTTAAATATATATTACTTTGAATCAAATACTACTTCGTTTCGGTTTATTTAATTGAATCGACTCATTTATTTCATTTAAATAAAGATTTGTTAACTATAAACAAATCTCGCTTTAAGTAAATTACGCTTGGTGTCGCTATAGTCGCCACTTATTTTGTCCCGCTAAATTTCGCCATTCCAAGACATTGTTTATATTTTTTTTAATAGACAATAATTATGATACCGAAATGTGAAAATTAAGTTAGCCGACATCTAATAATTTTTAGAATTTTTTTTATTGAAAAAATTATTACAAAAAAATAAAAAATAAAATTCCACATGTAAAAAATTTAAAAAACTATCCGTGCAATTTTTTAAAAATATTTTTTTACTTTCTAATTCAATTGATAAACAAAAATAAAACTTTTTCGCTGTCGGCTAATTTTAATTTCATTACCGAAATTAGCAGACATCTGTCAATTTTTTAAATTTTTATTACAGGTCAACGATAAAAAAACATTTAAAAAAAAAATATGCACTTGTAATTATTTTGAATTTATAGACGTGTAATTTTTTAATTAAAATTTATTCTTAATAATTTTATTATTATAAAAGTCCAAAAAATTGACAGATGTCTGTTAATTTATAAAAATTAAGTTACCTGATACCTAAAAATTTTTAGAATTTGTTTTATTTAAAAAATTGTTACATAAGAAATTAAAAAAAAAAAATTCATTTGTAAAAAAATTGAAAAATTACAAGTGCAATTTTTTAAAAATATTTTTCAATTTTAATTTAATAAATGAAAAAAAAAAAAATTAATAACGTCGGCTAACTTTAGTTTTATTGTTAATTTCAAAATAATTAATAATTCCAAAAGAAGTGCCCATTTTACCCCAAACGTTCAATATGTCTAGTTTTACTACTTTCCTAACCTAAAACTAAAAATCATTGCTTTGAGTATATTCAAACATACCATTTGTTTATAGTTAACAAATCTGATTTGGTTGAAATATATCATTGTTAGCACCAAAGAAATATTTGTTAACTATAAACAAATCTGGATTTCATTCAAATATACTAGAACTTTCTCTCAAATAAATCAATTTATTTGTATCAAATAAATATTTCTGGTGATATTTAAATAAGAGATTTATTTATAGTTAACAAGCCTCATTTCATTTAAATGAACTGTTTTCTCAGTATACTCAATTAATCTGGTACTTTTTAAGCAATCAACTGCCGTAAACCGTTAATATGAGCAACCACAAAAAATACTAATAGAACAAAGAGTATTAATAAAAAAGCGAAAAAACTTGGAAATTGATCTGCGCGTTCTTTTTATACTTGTAGCTGCTATATTGATATCACGTGACCTATATGATCGAGCGCTTACAGAGATGTATGGGGATCACTCGCGCCCATACAGGAAAGTACCACGGGCCCAAGCTTGGCCCAACTATGTCAAACTCTGGGCCAGGCTTGGCCCAGTTTAGGTAGAAGTCTGGAATGATAACGATGGGCCAGGCTTGGTTACCAATACTGGACCTTGCTTAAATGCTATTCCTGGCAGAAAATTAAATGCCGAGTAATTATATTGATTTTTTATTTGGTATATTTATTTTTTTGTAATTTAACAAATGAGCAAATATACATTTTTTCACTAAATCATTCACTCACTGCCATAAAAAATAAAATAATGATGATTAAATACAAATTAACTAATTGAATAAAATTAAAAATATAAAAAAAACCATTTCTATCTCATACTGTAACTTAGTATTACTTTTTTTTGTAATGATGCTTTCGTTAAATTATATCAACTTTTTAAATTACTACAGAGATCATTCTTCTTATTTAATTATATTTATTTTTTTTAATATAATTATTTTTTTAAAATTCAACAAATTTATGAAAATTAAGTTACCTGATATCTAAAAATTTTTAGAATTTGTTTTATTAAAAAAATTGTTACAAAAGAAATTAAAAAAAAAATTCATTTGTAAAAAAATTGAAAAATTATAAGTGCAATTTTTTTAAATATTTTTCAATTTTAATTTAATAAATGAAAAAAAAAAAAATTAATAACGTCGGCTAACTTTAGTTTTATTGTTAATTTCAGAATAATTAATAATTCCAAAAGAAGTGCCCATTTACCCCAAACGTTCTATATGTCTACTTTTACTACTTTCCTAACCTAAAATTAAAAATCATTGCTTTGAGTATATTCAAACATACCATTTGCTTATAATTAACAAATATGATTTGGTTGAAATATATCATTGTTAGCACCAAAGAAATATTTGTTAACTATAAACAAATCCGGATTTCATTCAAATCAATATACTAGAACTTTGTCTCAAATAAATCAATTTATTTGTATCAAATAAATATTTCTGGTGATATTTAAATAAGAGATTTATTTTTAGTTAACAAGCCTCATTTCATTTAAATGAACTGTTTTCTCAGTGCGTATTCTCGTATATTTGACACCTTTTTCTCCACTATCTCTTGACCCTTGTAATGAGTGGGAGTGTACATAGAGTACTGAGAGCACTAAGTTCTAACGAACATTTTTCTGTTTTAGTTAAGCAACAGTTTTTCACTTTTTTATGTTTTGTAAAAAACAAAAAAAGTTAGGAAAATCCAGAAGTGCACTCCTCATAATCTCATTTTTCACAATGAAATTGATTATAACTAAATATAACAAGCAAAATGATAAGAAAAAGAAACTGCTATGGTATAGTAACGCCATAATTCTAAGGTGAGGAAAACAATACTATTATAATATGTATGTATGGATATACAGAAAAAATACACAGTCATATGTTAGTTTCTTATAAATAATAATTGAACAACAGTGAATTGAACGCTCTTATCAATTGAAAAAGTCTGTCGTGTGTTACTTTAGAAAATAAAAAAAAAATTATTCGGGTACGATCATTTTTTCGATCATTTTCCTTGTCACATACACCAATCCATAAACACAGACACACGGACGTCCAGTAAAGATTCTTTTTATTGTTATTATTTACTGTGTTAAACAAAATAAATATTATTGAAAAATGTTTTATGTGCTTAAAAAATTATTTGACTTGATACTAGTACACTCATATTAACTTGTAAGTAAGATATCAGTAAATCGCTTGAAATTGCACTTATGACGTTGTTGAGCTCTTGGAGCTCAGTAATATAATTTGTGTTTGTTTTTGAGCTCTCCAAGCTCGAAAAAATAGCTTTTGTATGCTTTTGAGCTCTTCGAGCGAATCGGTCCAAATTGTAGTCAAAATCTAAGTTTGGCTGAGCCCTTTCGAATCGCGCCAACCGCGATGAAATCGGTCGAACCGTTCAAAAGTTATAAGCGGTTCACATACTTACACATAGTGACACCCTCGCGAGAGTAGTCAGGGAAGCTTCCTAGGACTTTAAAATGTCGGGATCTGATCAAAATTCGATTTTTGCAAAACGGGGTAAAACCAATAACTTCCGGATTTTTTAAAATCTTCAATTTTCTTAGCGGAAAGTTAATTAGTATATTACACATCTAGGGCAGTAAAATAAGAAAGTTTGGAAAATCCAACACACACACACACACACACACACACACACACACACACACACACACACAGTGATAGCCTCGCAGGAGTAGTCAGGCAAGCTTTCTATGACCTTAAAACGTCGGGATCTGATGAAAACTCGATTTTTGCAAAACTGAGTAAAACCAATAATTCTTCGATTTTCTTAGCGGGAAGTTAAAAATGGTATTTCATTGAACTGTGATAGCACTTTTGAGCTCGAAGAGCTCAAAAACGTCATTAGTGCCGTTTGATGCACCTAGGTATGGAATTAGTAGGAAGTTACACGGATGGCCTTCAGGGTCTACCGTTTTTCTAATTTTTTTTTATGATTTTTGATTTTCAAAATAAATTTTTAACTTCCCGCTAAGAAAATCGAAGATTTTCGAAAAATCGGGAAGTTATTGGTTTCACCCCGTTTTTCGAAAATCGAGTTCTCATCAGATCTTGACGTTTTGAGGTCTCAGGTAGCTTCCCTGACTATTCCTGAGAGGGTGTCACTGTGTGCGTGTGTGTGTATGTATGTATGTAACCCTTTTATAACTTTTGAACGGATTGACCGATTTGATCGCGGTTGGTGCCATTCGGAAGAGCTTGACCAAACTTAGATCTTCAGGAAACTTGAATCGATTCGGACCGGTAGATTTTAATAAATTGCAAAAAAACTACAAAAAAAATTTTTTCGAAACGTGGTTTTCTTGGAATAACTTTTAAACGGCTTCACCGATCAATTTCAAAAACTAATTAGCTCTTAACATCAAAAAACCGCGTCGAACGCCGCCAGTGCAGTCAAAATCGGTTGATTCGTTCGTGAGTTATCGTGAACGAAAGAGAACCGAGAAAAGTGTTTTTTCGGGATTACTCTAAAATTTTCGATTTTATCAATTGAAATCTGAAAATCCTCTATGAGGATGATGAAACTACGTCGAATGCCGCCAACCGCGTGGAAATCGGTTGATCCATTCAAAAGTTATTGCGATTTGAAAAATCCAAAAATAGTGATCTATGAAACTTCTATCAGACTTTTGAGCTGGGAGAGCTCAAATGCATTAAAATATTATCTCTTCGAACTCAGTGAGCTCAAAACATCACATGAATTATATTTTGAGCTCAAAAATCTCAAAAATGTCATAAGTACAATTTTAAGCGCTCAGGTATGGAATTAGCGGGAAGTTGCAGGGATGGCCTTTAGGGTGAACCGTTGTCCTAATTTTTTTAATTTTCAAACTGCAAAAACTTTTGAATAAATCGACCGATTTTCTCGTGGTTCGTGGCAATCGATGTAGTTTTTTAAGCTCTATAAAAAATTTAGAACAAAAAAAATTGATCTGATGAAAAATTTCGAAGTTATTACAAAAAAACACTTTTTTCTATTTTTTTCGACAACGATATCTCACGAACGCATCAACCGATTCTGACGTTTTTGGTGGCGATCGAAGAGGGTTTTCAAGGTCAAGAGCTGATTAGTTTTTAAGACCGATCGGTTGAGCCAATTCAGAGATATTTTAAAAAAATGAAAAAAAAAACAACTTTTTTTTTCACTTCTTTTGCATTTTCTCGAAATCTACGGGCCCGAATTGGTTCCAACTCACAGGAAATCTAAGTTTGGCAAAGCCCTTTTTGAATGCCACCGACCGCGATGAAATCGGTCTAGCCGTTCAAAAGTTATAAAAGGGTTACACACACACACACACACACACACACACACACACACACACACACACACACATACACACACACACACATAGTGATTACCTCGCGGGGATAGACAGGGAAGCTTTCTATGACTTTTAAACGTCGAGATCCGATGAGGACTCGATTTTCGAAAAACGGGGTGAAACCAATAACTTCCCGATTTTTGAAAATTTCCAATTTTCTTAGCGGGAAGTTAAAAATTAGGAAAATGGTTGACCTCGGAGGCCATCCCTGCAACTTTCCGCTAATTCCATAACTAGGCACTTAAAATTGCACTTATGATGTTTCTGAGGTCTTTGAGCTCAAAAATACGTTTTCTATGTTATTTTGAGCTTGTCGAGCTCAAAGATATAGGTTTTCTATGCTTTTAAGCTCTTCGAACTCAACAGTCTGATAGACTTTTTATGAAACATTTTTTTTGAATTTTTAAACAGCAATAACTTTTGAATGAATCAACCGATTCTCACGCAGTTGACGGCATTTGACGCAATTTTCTAAGCCTCATGAAAAATTTCAAGTTTAAATTAAACGAACTAGAAATTTCAAAGTAATTCGGAAAAAATACTTTGTTTGGTTTTCTTTCGTTCACAATATCTCACGAATAAATCAACTGATTTCGACTGGTCCAACGGCGATCGACACAGTTTTCTTAGTTTAAGATCTGATTAGTTTTTGACATCGATGAGTAAAGCCACTTGAGGAATTTTTTGAAAAAACATTTTTTCGAAATTTTTCGTTTTCGATATCTTACGAGCAAATCAACCGGTTTTGACCAGTCCAACGGCGATTGACGTAGTTTTCAAGGTTAAGAACTGACTAGTTTTTTGAAGTGATCGGTGAAGCCATTAAAGAATGTAACGGAGTGGTCGTTACCCGTTAAAGGTCCTTTTATCCGCATTAAGTTAGTTATCGACGGATCAGAGTGCGCTATGATCTTAAACCCTCGTTACCATAGCTTGAAGCTATTAAACGAGGCCCCGAGGTGGAGAGCTGTCGTAGTGATAGTGGGGAAGGAAAATTCACACCAGAATCCGTAGACGAGGAGTTGCAGCTCACCCTGGGAGCGCAGATAAAATTCTAAAAACTCCAGGTACAAATAACGAGTCTCAATTATTCTTCGGGACTGCGGCATCAGCCAGGCCTCATGTTGGCTGAAGGTCACTGCCAATTCGTGCTCGGTCACAATCGTTAGTTATTTTAGAATTAAAATTCGGAAAAAATTACGAAACAATTAATTAATAATACTAGGAACTTTTTCGGGTTATTGATTAAATCGTTTAGGAAAAATAATTCGTCTACATGAGATTATAGATTAGAACTCATACGCCAGTCTGAGTTAATATTACCAGGAAGAATTTCGGTTCATTAATCTCAGATTTCAATGTCATGTGTTAAATTTGATTATTGATAATTGAGGGCTTGGAATTTGGCTTAAGTCAGTAAAAATGAAATTGAGTAAATCGTCAAATTAAATTATTCAAGTTAGAAATTTATTTAACATTAGAAAATCACGCGGTAAATTATTCAGCGCAATAATTTAAGAATTTGTTACAATTAAAATAAAACTAGATTCAGGAAATAATCATTAAACTTGTTAATCAAATAATTGGCTTGAAATTACAAATTGAGACACTTATCAAATTTTGTCAAAAACTAACATAAAAACTCACAACCTCGAGAGAGTCGGCCATCTTGTCACGCGCTAAAACTCAGTATAAAACCTCTCAAGGACAAAACTAAAATCTCTCGGCTTACACTGAAATATCTTTTGTCAAAATTTCACGTTTACGAAAGAAATAAAATTTAGTTAAATTTACCGCTGATAAATGGACTAAATAAAATGATTTGGATTAAATAAATATGATTTGGATTGAATAAAAATAATTTAGGCAATACAAAATTTATTCAATTATCGGAATAATTTAATTAACTTGGACTAAAATAAATGGATTAAAATTAATGTGTAAATTCTCGGACTTGACAAAATTCGATTAATTCAAGATTCGAAGAACTCTTGAAATTAAATAATTACTGTTATAATATTAAGAACATGACAGTAATTTAGTAACTAAAAAAAATGATAATTAGGATTTAAGAAATGTTAACTAGAAAATAAAATTGGAAAATCAATTTATTAGTCGGAAAATTTATTGTTAATATTGGAAATAGAAAATAGTGTGGTTGTGTGTGTGTGTAAAGGGGCTACCTCGGTTTCATCGTATACTCCTCTGACTTCGAGGTAGTTCTCTTAGAGTAACATGAAAGTTTGGGGGACAGCGTGCGCTGTGTGGACAGCGTGTGTAGTAACGTGAGGGTCCAGCGCAGTGACGTGAGAGTCCGTGAGACCACGTGAACTAAGTTAGAGTAGCGTGAGGGTCCAGGGGACAGCGGGCACTACAGACACGTGAGGGTCCAGCTGGACAGCACGAAATATACCGTATGGGAGTGGGATGTGTTTGTGTTTTATTCTATAAAATTTTATTAATTGTTATATTGGCCATTATTTCAATTGTAAAACGGATTGTATAAATATATAATTTTGTAAAACGAACTTCTGTGTTTGAATTTTGGTTCCTTTCAGCAATCTCTCACGACCCTGACCAGGTTCTGGTCTAGTTCTGGATATTGAGTCCAAAAACGCAGTAGCGCCCTTAATAAATAAAAGGGGTGACCAAAGAACAAACGACATCCCGTTTCAAGAGATTTTTTGAAAAAACATTTTTTTTGAAATTTTTCGTTTTTGATATCTCACGAACGAATAAACCGATTTTGACCGGTCTAACGGTGATTGGCGTGGTTTTTCAAGGTTAAGAGCTGATCAGTTTTTTGAAACGATCGGTCAAGCCGTTTAAAAGTTATTCCAAAAGAACAATATTTTTAAAATTTTGTTTTTGAGATTTCTCAAAGTCTAGCGAACGGAATTGGTTCAAATTTTCAGGAAATTTAACGGCTTTGATACTCTTTAGATCGCCACTAAGTTGGTTCTGATCGGTCAAGCCATTTCGAAGTTATAGCCGCCCGGACACCACCGTAAAAACTATCAGAGAAGCTTTCTAGGACCTCAAAACGTCGACATCCATTAAAAACTCGATTTTTGAAAAACGGGGTAAAACTAATAATTTCCCGAATTAAAAAAAATTTACAATTTTTTTAAGCGGGAAGTTAAAAATAACATTTTCTTATCGACAGGTCTACGGCAAAACCTAGACAGATAAACAAATCACCTAAAGAAGAACAATCGTCAACTAAAACAATAAACTCCTGGAAAAATTAAGGTAGCAAAATAAATTTGAAAATTTTTCTGCAATTTTTTAAAAATTCCGTTTGGGTGACAATTGGTATCGAAGTTAAAAGAAAAAAAAAGAGTAAATATTGGATTTTATATTAATCAATTTTATTATGGAAAATAAGATCATGAGGCATGCCCATTTAGATTTTCCAAACTTTTTTTGAAATTTTATGTTTAAAATTTCTTTTCAAAGCATTAATGCGATTTGAAGCAATGTCTAAATTTCGCTGAACATTATTGAATGATGCTAATATCCTACAAATCGGTCAAGCCGCTTAAAATAAGTTAAGAGTAATTTACAGACACACACACAGACACACATACATGGTAACATTTTCGTCAGAATATTCGGAACTACTTCCCAGGACCACAATATGTGGAGATCTGGAAGGAACTTAATTTTCGTAAACTGGAGTGAAGCCAATGATTTTCTGATTTTCTTTCAAACTATTGATTTTCATAGCGATAACTATGAAAACTCTATAAATCTAAAATCAAAAATCTTGAATGTGAAAAGAAATTTATTAACTTACGACGCCGATAAAAGTTACTGTGAAAAATTTTAGGAAAAAAAATATTTTTTAGTTTTTTTTTTTAATTAAAAAAAATATTTTGTCTTTTGAGTTACGAAAAATGACGATGGAATTTATTTTTGAAAACGATTAGAGCTTTTAGGAAAAAAAAATTTTTTTTAGAAATTTTTGGGTTACTCCATTTTGCCCGCCCTCCCTCTTCTTCTATATATATTTTTTCGGTGGGGCTTATCTTCTAGCTGTTATCTCCTATCAGTTAGAAAATTTTTGATAACTTGACTGCTGCAGTATAGGATACGATTCACTGAATTATCTTTATAAAGCTAGTTACCAGAGGTAAGAGGTGGCAAGTGTACAGGTGGTAGAGGCGGAATTCCAGAATTCGTTGGTAACATAAATGGAACTCTTGGCCGATCATAATTGTATCCTGCTCCTGCTTGACGTGTAGGGCGTCGTTGGAGTGCATCGGAAATCGTGATCACTATAAATATCTCCAACTAAAAATCAAAACATAAATAAAAATCGATCGAATAATAATGCCATGATTATTAACTTACCCATTTTAGTAACTGCATAATCTGTTTCGATAAATGTTGGAATCACATAATGTTTCTCTTTATACAATCTATTGACGTTTATATAGAAATCATATTTTAAAAGAAACCACAGGATTAATAATACTTATTACTATTAGTTAATACAAATGCCTCAAACTTGTTATAATAGTAGCGAAGATAACTTTATTTTGTAATATATTTACTTTCCTACAAAAACTACAGAAATTGTGAAAATAGATTGTTTTTCATTTCTAAATATTTGAGAAACTATGAGTTCTTTCTTTCTTTTTATCTATAAATAATAACCTATCAATATAAGCTTTTTATTTTTACAATTAAAAAAATAAAAATTGATTAGCACCCGTTGTTTGTTACAAATTTTTCAAGCTTAATTTATAAAAATTTTTTTTTCTCAGCTTATTATCATACTTAAGGATTTCTACAAAAATATTATCTTTGTGAATTATGTCAGGTTATTAAATGCGATTTTATAAAGGCTTTCATTCATTGCAAAATAATAAGTTATGGAGATAACAGGCCATGTTTTCGATGATGTTCAAGAAGAAATTGTGTGGTTTCAAAAACTAAATAGTCTGCAATCGTAATTATTTGATAATACTTTTTTTAAGCTAACTTGTTTGATTATGAAATCATTTCGGTATGATAATGCGGTAATATGATGAAATAGTTATTTAATATGACTTGAAAATCAAACAAACTAAGACCAAATCAAGTTTTAAGAAATAAAAAATACAGAATTATGCATATGATTCTATTTATTTGAAAAAAGCTTAGTGTCAGTATATTTTTGCGCACCCATCGGTCTTCGGGTGTGTACAAGTTTTTTACAAACAGAAAAAATAAATTCCTTGACCCAAAAAATTTTCTTGGCCCAAAGACATTTTCTGCATTTCGGATTGGAAACCGAAATTTTTGCAGTACAAGAAAATAATTTTATTGAAATTTATTACTGTGACTTAAAATTTCTAATAGTAAGCCGGTATAATTTAAAACTTGGTTTAATAGTACACTAATATTCTATAGGCCAGAAAGTTTGATTTCCTGGCATGTGTGATATGAAAGCCGAGACGAATCTGAAGCCTTCATTTCGGATACACAAGGGCATCCGACTCTATAGGGCATCCGACTCAATAGTCGCGTGTATACTATTTTTTTTTAATTCCCAGCTGAAAATCCATTAAAAAACTAATCATTTTTAGTTAATAAATTAAAAGTAATAGGTAGTTATAGTATTTGAACCCAAAATAGAAAAATTAATTTAAATTAGTTTACATAAATTATTTTCAAAGTAATGAGTTCATGTAAGTAAATTTTTTCGATTCAGGATACATTAACGGGTTAAGTAAAAGTATATCCCTGATTATCTCACGATGTGCGGTGCACTACGAGGCGAAGCCGAAGTTTTCGTTAGCCGGGGTGATCGTACACTCTAAAAAGAGTGGTGTTAAAAATGGACTTATTTTAACACCGCGCGGTGTTAAAATAAAATAACACCGGCGTAATAGCACAATGTACTTTTCCGATGTCAAAACACCTGTGTTAAATTGGTGCAAAAACGGAGTAACACCAGTGTGAAAGCGAGGTAAGCAGTCTATTTAAAACATCAAGATTATAAAATCTATAAAACACAATGAAACTTGGTTTTTAAATTAAGAAAATAAATAGAAAAGATATTAAAGTAGTATTCATTACACCAGCCCACAAAAAAAGTGGTCTGTCTTTTTGACCGGAGCTACCTATCTTTACGTATTTTTACGCGCTGAATCCGGATCTAAAGTCAGATTTATACGTACATCCTCAAAATTTTGAGCAAAAATGCAAAAAAAACCCCAAATAAAGGCAAAAAATTGCGAAAAACTGCAGTCACAGCGGTGAATAACTTTTTGTGAACCGTGATCAAGTATGACTTTTATGTATGTCAATTCACTGAATCTGAATCTAAACGTTAAGTAGCCCCTTGAGCCGTTAAAATTTTAAAAAATTGCAAGAAACCCAAAAAAATTGTAAGAAATCATGAAAAATTGAAATTGAAAATTGAAAATTGAAAATTTTTTTTTTGTTTGACGTCTCAAACGTTTGTTTAGGATAAGAAAAAATTTTTCCCGCCTGAAAAAAATTTTTAATTCCAATTATAGATTAGCCTCAAAGGGGGGTCCCCTTTCTCATTTAAATAACTTGGAAAAAAATTTTTTTTTTTTTAAAACAATTATTTCTCGTGAAAAAAAAATAGTAAAGATTTTTTGACAATTGTTTCTTGTAGGAAATTGAATTCTCTACAAAATTGATCTGATATAAAATTTTTATAACTTGAACGGTTTAAAAGTTATAGGCTCTCAAAGTTACGAAACTAGTTTTCATGGATTTTAAATGAATGCATATGAAGAGATTTTTCAAATTTTCAATTTTTATTATTATTTTTAAACAAAAACAACAGTACTCATCATCGTTTTAACTAGTAAACTATCTTTTAACTTTAACTTCAACTTTTAACTTCGATTTTCAATTTAATTTAAATTTTCTTTCAACTTTAATTATTAATTTCGCAATAACAATAACAATTTTTAAAAAACATAAGGAAACAGATTAACAAATTTACAAATTACAAATTTACAAATTACTTTTTTACAAGTATCAAATAAATTCTGTTTAAAATAATAAACTTATTTTTATAAAAATATCAAATAACAATCTCAATCAGTTTATTTTTTGCAAGTAGGATATTTTGATCGATTTTGCTTCACTACTTGTAATAAGTATTGTTTTTGAGTATCGTCTTTTACTAAGGTATTACTATATTGTTGAACTAAAGCGACTGCTCTTTCCGCAATATCATTAACTACTTTAAGATTACTGAATACTTTTCGGCATTTTACATAACTCTCTTCAGAATCCCATTGTGCAGGATGTATCTGAAGAAAGTCTGTTGACAGTTTAAATTGTTTAAAAATAGTTAATGACTTTTCTGTCAGAAAATCATCAATATTTTTCGATAGCATTTGAAGAAGATTTTTTTCAGATATAATGAATTTTTTAGAGCATTTGTTGGTTTTCCGTTTCTCATTTAAAGTTCCTACCATTTGTAATTTAAGATTTATAGGCACGTCAGAATCAAAAAGTGCTAATACTGACAGCTCTTCAGACAAATACCACAAATGCTTAGCGAATTTATTAGAAGTTGCTGTGGAAATTTTTTTATTGATTTTTTTATAATTTATCAAATTTTGCATTGTTAATAAATCTTGATATGGAGCTTTGATGGCGTTTGGAGCTGTAATCCACATTTTCAAATATATTGACACGATAAAAATACAGATTTGACGAATGGAATTTACATCTTCTAACGTTAGTTTCAGTTGCTTTTTGAACATAAATATTTTTAACGTATAAATGGCTTTAGATAACCAGCGAGCGTGATGCATTGCTCCTGGTGTTTTAAACAAGATTCCTCGAGGTGGAGATGCGCCCAAAAATATAACAGCTAACTCAAGGAGCTCCCTATATATTTTAAAATTTCAGTTTTCTGAGCATTTAAAATTTTTGCGACAACTGCATCTTTTATGCCAATTTCATAATCGGACGTATCGATGGTATTCCAAGTATCTTTCAAATTTTTAAATATTGGTACATTCGGGCCCGATGTCACTGGCCAAAAAACTTCCGCAACACTTCGCAAGACAAGCTCACATACATGATGCCGACATGCGAAGTACAATAGGTTTTTATTTAGCCGTTTTTCAAGATACTTGCATGTTCCTTTGAATTTACCTCTAAAAATCATTATTTGATAATAATAAAGAGATAACTCCACAATTGAAGATACACGTTATCTAGTTACAACGATAAAATGATTATTGATCAATGATTCTTAGCGGTATTAACATAAGTTGTATCGAAACAAAGAGCTTCAGTATGATCAGTAATCTTCCATTGATCTAAATACTCAATGATTTCACTGGCTTGACTATATCTTGTTGCAGAATCAAGTTTTCCAACACCTAGTATTTGTTCAATGTTTGCACTTGATACTACAATAGGTAGCCATTCGAATGTTTTGAGATTTTGAGGGTCCCAAAGTCGCTTTCCATCCCAGTGTAATGTCCACGTTCGTGTTATATCAAAGTTCTCTTTTAAATTTATAGCCATTTTCTCTCTCAAGTTTTTACGTTTTTGTTGAATAGTTGTTGCACTGAAATTTACATTATTCGGATCAATGTCTAAACTCTGAAAAATAGCTTTGATGATATGAATAGCATTTGGACTTGTTGTTTGTGTCCTATCCAACGCTGCGACTACGTCTGGAGTAATGAGATCAACTTTTCTTCGTTTACAAAGAGAACTGTCAAATTCGCCATCATATGATAGTTGTCTTTTTAAACTATTTGATGAAAGCTGACTGTATTCAGATATAGAACAACTAGACAAGCTCTTAGTCAGATCTAAAAATTTGTGAAAATTAATTTTACAAATTAAAAAATAATTGTATACTTCAGTAAGCTTACCATCACATTCGTGATCATTGTCTAGAGTGACAGCTGATTGTACTGCATTTTGATTCAATATTTCTTCAGAGATTACTTGTAATCGATCTAAATTTTCTGGAATAAAATCTCGTCGATTTTTGTCTCGCTGATTTATCAAAAATTGTTGTTGTTGCGATGATAATAAATGAAACTCACTTTTTACTGATATATCGAAGAGTTCATCTAAGCTATCTATGAAAACATTTTCTCGTAATTGTTGTGCAGGAGAAGTTTTTCTAGACCAATTTTTCTGTACATTTTTCCATTGATCGAATAATTTTTAGTAGTGAGGCTGGGGGGGTGGTACCGACATTACAGGAATCTGTTTTACCGACAGATGGTCCATTTCTATGCTGAATCTACATTACCGACGGTAGGTTCGTGTCCGTGCTAAGTTACCGACACATGTGACCTGTTTTACCGCCCTGTTTTACCGACGCGGGTATGGTTGTAGGTGGCGCTGGTGGCGAATTCTGCCGCCATTTTTAAATCTTATTATCCGCCATTTCCCCGCCATTTTTTAAATTTATCCGCCATTTTCCCGCCATTTTTTAAATCTATCAGCCATTTTAAATCCACCATTTTGAATTTGCTATTTGCCATTTGGTGACTGCTATCCGCCTTTAACGAATATTGTCCAACCATTCTCTATAAATCCTACACTACATATATATATATATATATATATATATATATATATATATTGCGACGTTATTTCAACGACCGGGGTCTATTTACAATGAACGTCACTAGCGCCAACGAATTTTTGTAATTTTGAGCTGAAATTTCAAGGCCAAATATCATAGAAAATATGTTGTTGAGGATTAAAGATAAATGCTTTGTGAGTTAAGTGAGTGTTGATTCCGAGTAACGTAGTGTTATAGTTTTAGAGTAAATTTAGAGAGTAACGTTACAGTTGGGATTTTGAAATTTTTAAGAGTAGACTCAGTTTTTAGAGTCAAGTTTTGAAAAATATTAAGGTCAAGTCATTTAAGGTTTTTTTGAGCTATTTCGAGTTTTGAGTTCTGGATTTTGATTGTGGGCAACAGTCGTGTTTGAGAGTTGCCGCTGATCAGGTGATCGGACGTGCGTACCGTTTCAGTTCCAGGTTAAGATTTTAGTCTTTTGCGTTTTATTTTGGGCTTCAGATGTAAATACAGAGTTATAAAGTTGTTTAAAATAAAATTAAAAGTAAATCAGCATCGACATTGTTTACATCAGGTATGAGATCGCTTTAATTATTGTAACTTGAGCGTTAATAATTAAGTTCTTGGTCATGAGATATTAGATAGCCATTCTATAGGATACTTTTGTGTTGTAAATAATTTAGAGTCCGTTGACAGATTTATTTGAGAATATTATTCAAGTTGGTTAGATTTATTTATTTATTCGAGAATATTATTCAAGCTGTTTAGATTTATTTTTTTGAGATTATTATGTTAAGATTTATTCATTTATTTGTTTAATTTTATAAGAGTAAGAGTCTGTAACATGACTATAGCGTTACTTATTGTCAGCTATACCGTTGCGATAATTTTGTTGTGGGTATGATCAAGCTTGTTAATTAAGATAGAGTTTGTTGAATAAATAATGATTTTGTTTCAAGTATAAGTTTTTGGTGTTGCGAATAAAAATTATTGCAATCATGGATCCACTCTCTACTCAAATCACGCCCTCTCTCCACAAACCAGCCCACTGAGCAACCCCGAGGTATCCCGTTGTCTTTCCGGTCTTTGGTTCTTTGGTCTATATTTTGTTAAGTTTTTGTGTTTTCGATAAAGTTCACGTTTTGGCTGGTTTTGATAATTTCTAGCGAATAGAAATTATCTAATTTCGTTGTTCAGGTTATGAATACGTTCTCGTTTAAGTTTTGGTTTGAGTTTGGCTAGCTTGATAAGTCCTAGCGAATAACAATTCTCTGATTAAGTTTTCACTGGTTTAGTAATTCCAGTGATTAAAAATTACCTGGCGCCCTAGCTTTATTGAGACCAGAGACTAAAAATCGGAAAGATACTGAAGTATAATTTTGAATTTTATCTAGAATTAAGTTTCCGTACACCTCCCCGTACAAATTTCGATTATAAATTGGCGTCTTACGTCAGGGTCTGAAAGCGCCGAAAAATTGCTACGATCGAACACCTGTGTCGTCAAAAAAAATCTTGATCCTCAATCGAAAAATTCGGTTATAATATATATACTAGCCGTTTCCGCCCGCTTTGCCGGGCGAATAACATCATAGAATTTTTAAAAACGGATCACGGTTTGTTATAAGTGAAAATCATCCGCATGGAGAGCGCTATTGAAGTAGCTAAAAAATTAGGCAACGTGAAATTCGTAATTAATTTCTTCCTTTGAGGTTACAATTAATTTTTTACTATGGTTATAATTAATTTTTTAAGCGCATGTGAAAAACTTAGAACGATTTAATCAACAAAGTGTTCAGTAGGGTGAGCCAAAAAAACTAACCTATCGATTTTATGGATTAAAATGAACCTATATATCGAAAAAAAAATTCCCCTGCAAGGAGAGATTTTTAGCTTAATTTTGAAAGGTGTTGGTGAGCATTCAAAGTTTCCCATTCAAATAACACGTAAAAAAATCTTTTTTCATTAAAAATAATGTAACTTTTGAACCACTTGAGATAAAAATTTTTTGATGGCAGATTATTGAAGGCCATTAAATTTCCTACAAAGTCATATCTGGCTCCATTTTTTAAAGTCAAAAATTCATATATTTACTGGCCCTGAAAATTAAACAAAAAATCAAAATATGCAATGTTAGGCATTTATTGTCAGAAATCTTGTTATTTAAGAAAATAAATTACTTTGAAATGAGATAAGTAGGGGGGTGGAGACGGGGCGCTCAATCCTTATTGTTCATCATGTACAGCTTCTCAGGGAATTCGATAGTGGTTCCTTCTTAAGATATTTCCGTTAAAGTATTGGTATAGTTTTATAATACTTCCAACAAACATTGTCCTGGAGAAATTTTTTCTTCAAGTGTTTTGATTGCTCAGTTGTAATATATAATTCAACTTTGACATTCATTTACGTGAATCAGTTTTATTCGAGTAGTTATTATTACAATCATTTTCTAGTATAAATATCGAATATTTACAATTACACAATACAATTTCTTCATAACCTATTTGTTGTAAAAAACAATTTTCGTTACTTATTTTTCAATAATTAAAGCACAGACAATTTCTTCATAACCTATTTGTTTTAAAAAAAAATTCTCGTTTCTTATTTTTCAATTATTGACGCAGACACATCACAGAACAAAGATAATTACGTTAATAAAAATTATGACAGCAAAAAATTTAATATTTGTCGTTGGTTTTGAAACTAGCCAAATCAGTAGTCGTAAACTTCCAACAAATCGCCAAATTTTGAGTATTTTCTTTTATAAACACAGGTCTCTTAAACTTACTATTGACAACAGTGCTGCAGAAGTTGCAGAGGAAGTATTAAGAATATGGAGTGACTTCAATCTTCCCACAATTAAACTGGTTTCCGTCGTGTGTCATATTAAGCGTCTGTTTCGTGAGTGGAAAAATCTTTTGAAATCTCGAAAAAACAAAAAAACTATATAAAAAAAAACGAAAGAAAATGACTTTAATAAAAAATTAGATAAATTATTTAATATTTCTAAAAAAACATCGGAACAGTTTCTAACTGATAACCAAAAAACTTTGTTGAACGAAGAAATGAAATTCACACATGCAACTGTAAATTCTGTATTATGTAATATACAAACTCCAGAGCTAGATAAACCAAGTAAGTCACTTACGAAGATTAATATATCTCTTTTGTATTAATAATAATGATTCTCTTATCGATTAATTCTAATTTTTAGGTACAAGTCAAAGTACATATTTTCATTCATCATCTGAACACGAGCTTGAAAAATCGATTTCATCATTTTCCGATGATTTAAAACGACACACTTCAGATTTAGAAGATCCTTATTCAGAAAATATTAAAAAACAAAGAAAAATCGACGTTGTAAGTCCTGCAGTAGTGAGCGCTCTTAATCGAACGAATACCAGTAACAGAAACGCAGTATATATTCTTGGTGCAGTCTCTGAGTCTTTAGGGGTGACTATAGAAGACACTGATTTGAGCTACAACACTGTTTGAAGACGTCGGCTCGAAGCTAGGCAAGATATTGTAGATGATGTAAGGAATAACATTCACTTTCCTGAAAATCTTATCCTTCACTGGGATACAAAATTTCTTCAGGATATTTGTATCTATATGTATATAAGAGATTTCCACTTATATATTGACTCATCACGAAATCTCTGGAACCATAAGGCGTAGCGACTTGAAATTTGGTAGGATTATTCCCTTCGCCGAGTAGAGGTCAGCTAAGAACGGATTTTACGAAATTCCACCCACAAGGGGGGTTGCGGGGGCGTTAACAATGGAAAATTCCCATTTTTAACCTATAGCTGCTATCGACTTCAAATTTGGTAGGAATCTCCTATATGTGATGTAGAAATGATCTAAGAGCAGATTTTATGACAATCTACTCCCAATATGGATTGCGGGGGTGGACGTCAACAATAAAAATTAAAAATTTTTGACTTCTAGCTCCTACAGACTTTTAATTTTGTGTGAATTTTGTGTAAGTAATGTAAAAATAATTTATGAACGAATTATAAGATATCCCACTCCACAGAGGAATGCGGGGGTGGATCTTAACAATGAAAATTTAAAATTTTTTAGCTGTAGCTCCTAAAGGCTAAGAATTAGGTAAGAATCTGTTCTATGGGATGTAGAAATGATCTAAGATCGTATTTTATGACAATCTACTCCCAATATGGATTGCGGGGGTGGACGTCAACAATAAAAATTAAAAATTTTGGACTTCTAGCTACTACAGACTCCTAATTTTGTATGAATTTTGTGTAAGTGATGTAAAAATAATTTATGAACGAATTTTACGATATCCCTTCCGACAGGGGGTTGCGGGGGTGGGTGTTAACAATTGAATTTT
>JZSA01003472.1:0-11331 GCA_000956155.1 Cotesia vestalis | reverse complement strand
TATAAAAAAAAAACACACTCACACACACACATATACACATACACATACATACATACATACGGACATCATCGCGGGGATAGTCTGGGAAGCTTTCTAGGACCTCAAAACGTCAAGATCTGATGAGAACTCGATTTTCGAAAGACGGGGTGAAACCAATAACTTCCCGATTTTTGAAAATTTTCAATTTTTTCAGTGGGAAGTTAATAAGAAAAAAATCATTTTTAAAAGTTTTTTTTTTCAAATATCTTTTAAACGGCTCGATTGATTAACTTCAAAAACTAATCCGCCCTTAAGCTTGAAAAATCACGCCGATCGTCGCTAATTCGGTCAAATTCGGTTGATTCGTTCGAGAGATATCGTGAATGAAAGAAAACCAAAAAAAGTGTTTTTTTGACATAACTTCATCATTTCATCTCGGATCATCTTTAATGAGGTAGAATAATTTTAGAGCTTAAAAAACCGCGTCCATCGCCGCCAAAAACTTGAAAATCGGTTGATTAGTTCGAGAGATATCCTCCATAAAATAATTGGAAACAAGTGTTTTTTCAACATAACTCCGACATTTTTTGGAATAACTTTTAAACGGCTGCACTGATCGATTTCTAAAACTAATCAGCTATTAGCATGAAAAAATTACGTTGATCACCGTCAAGCCGGTTGAAATTGGTCGATTCGTTCAAGAAATATCATGAACGAAAGAAAACCAAAAAAAGTGTTTTTTTGAATTACTCCAAATTTCCTAGTTTTATCAGTTCAAACTTTAAGATTTTTCATGAAACTAAAAAAATTGCGTCAAATACTGCCAACCGCGTAAAAATCGAGTGATTCATTTAAAAGTTAGTGCGGTTTGAAAATTAAAAAAATATTGTTCTATGATACTTGTATCAGACTTTCGAACTTGAAGAGCTCAAAAACGTCATTAGTGCAGTTTTATGCACCTAGGTATTAGTGGGAAGTCGCACGGATGGCCTTCAGGGTCTACCGTTTTTCTAATTTTTTTAAGCAATTTTTTATATGCTCGATATCTACTGTGGTACAATTTTTATAAACATTTGTTCATCAAATGTTTATAAAAATTGTACTACAGTAGATATCGAGCATATAAAAAATTGATTATACAAATTATTAAATTGCCTAAAAGATCGCCATGAATGTCAAAGACCGTATCATTAATAGTTTAGAAGTTATAACAATTTAAAAGTTGATAAAATAGTTGATCGCTTCAATTTTGATGCGGTAAATTATTTTAAAATTCAATAAAATATAAAATTCAATAAAAATAGAGAAAAATTTTTTTTAAAACTTTGATGCATATGGCTGAATTTGTAATTTTTTAAAGCAACGGAAAAAAAAAATAAAACGAAAATCTAAATTTGTTTATAACAAATTGTTTATAAAATAAATAATGAAAATTAAAAAAAAAAATTAGAAAAACGGTAGACCCTAAAGGCTATTCGTGCAACTTCCCGCTAATTTCATTTCAGGTGCTTAAAACTGCACTAATGATGTTTTTGAGCTCTCCGAGTTCAAAAAGACAATTTATGTGTTATTTCAAACTTCCTGAGCTTAGAGGAATAACTTTTTTATGCTTTTGAGCTCGAAGAGCTCAAAAGTCTGATAAGAATTCGATAAAACACAATTTTCCAAATTTTCAAACTGCAGTAACTTTTGAACCAATGAATTGATTTTTACGCGGTTGGCAGCATTCGGCGCAATTTTTTAAGACCCGTAAAAAATCTGTGAGTTTAGTTGGATCGAACCAATAATTTCGAAGTAATTCCGAAAAAACACTTTTTTCGGTTTTCTTTCGCCAACGATAACTCACGAACAAATCGACCGATTTTGACCGGACTGTCGGCAATCAACGTGGTTTTTTTTTTATGTTAAGAGCTAATTACTTTTTGGGATAGATCGGTAGAGCCGTTCAAAAGTTATTAAAGAAAAACCACATCAAAAAAAATTTTTGCATGTCATGCCCTCTCGAATGGACACACACACACACACATACACACACACACACACACACACACAAGTTAAAAATTATTTCTTAATAAATGACACAATAAATATGACAATAAATTGACAAACAAAAACTTGAAAAAGAATATTCAATTTCTCTATTTGTTTACAACAAATGTTTAAACAATTAACATTAAAAATTTTTTAGTCAAACTATTAAACGCGATATATTGATACAAAAACAACCAAAATTAAAATTTTAGAAAAAAAAGTTTTCTTTTATAACATTAGCCGGATAATTGAATTTTTCATAACTTAGAAAAATCATTACAAACAAATGAAAAAACTTTTACAAACTTTTCCAACGGAATCTTATTCATTATTTACATGAAAAAAGCTTCTAAGAGAAAAAAATTTGTAGACACATTTTTTAAACTTTTATAAAAGATTTTATGAAAACGAGTCTACGAAAAATTAGTTAATTAACAATTAAATGAGTTAAACAAAAATCAAGCTAGAAATTTTTTCTCTGCGGAGCTATATTTTTTCAAGTGTCTAGATGACACTATAATTTATTCAGATTTTTAAATTAGTATTTGTTGAAAGTACGAAAGACATGAGCTCATTAATAATGAGTCATATAAATACCTAAGGGCCTTATTATAATCATCTTGTTGTAAATACGAATGAGTTAGTCTGGCATTAGCCCTCGTACCGAATAGGTCTATTTTATATTTACTTATCTATGTATATTTGTAATGTTAATATTACTAATTATCCTTGCTATCTAATAAATTTGTAATACTCCGAAATTGCGCCTATTTATTTCATCAGGTTATGGGTCCAGTGGAGAATACGACGTAGTAAAAATAAATAACTAAATAAAGTGTTGTGAAAAAAAAAAAAAAAATCCATACGTGCCAGAAAATGGCAGCGTCAGTAAAAATTGATTAGTTAACGGGAGATAATTATATTACATGGAAGATACACATGCGAGCCATTCTGAAAAAGAATGACCTTTGGGGGTATGTATCTGGTGATATCCGCAAACCAACGGAACCTGCGGACGCCGTAGCAAAATGGATCAAAAATGATGGCAAGGCTGAATTGGACGTCCTGTTAGCGGTGAGTTCAAGCGAGTTAATTGCGCTGGACGGTTTAGAAAGCTCTAAGAAGATCTGGGATAAGTTGAAGTTGACTTATGAATCAAGGGGACCTGCACGGAAGGCATCATTGCTAAAGCATTTGGTATTAACACGTTTACAGGAGAAAGGTGACCTCCAAAAACATGTAAATGATTTCTTCGATATAGTGAAGAAACTTAAAGAAATTGGAGCAAACACAAATGATGAGTTATTGGCAATCCTATTATTATATTGTAACAGGGTAAAATTACCCTAAATCGATAAGTCACCGGAGATCGATAATTATTCGACATAGTACTGGCGCGTCTCGATCTTCGGGCCTAAAGGGAGAATAGGAGGGGGTAGTTTTGGGTTAAAATAGGTGAGCCGTGCAGTGGTAAAAGGAGAAGTAGTGTGACCGCCAGACATAGTGCCACGGAAATTGAAAAAGAACCGATCCCGGGAGTAGTGACGAGACGAAGGAAGCCAACTACAACTAGGACTTCACCCTCGATTAGAGAGTTAGATCATCGTATTATTCGTCAAGGTATCAATTATTACTCTGAGGGAAAGAAGTGGACCGCGGTTTACCCAATACCCAGTTACTTCTCCTAATTTATTGTCAATTGGATCGTTTAATCGACGATTAGTTAATTAATCAGAATAAAACATTTGTTAGTTTGGATTGAGTGATTTTCCTGGGGGCTTATACCCGATAGTCACTCAACCGACCTTGTGGGAAAAATTTAACAACTAAAAAATTAATCAAGTAAAAATAATTAACATCTAAAAAATTCACTTAATTTATTATTATAATTAATTAAATTAACCGTCAGGTTTATATTAATTAATTTTGAATTTGATCGTAAAAATTATATCGCCATTATTTTAATTGTCAAAATTAATTGACTAACTATTGTTGTATTATTAAGAACATGACAATAAGTTACTCAGAAATTTTAATCTATTAATATTTTAATACAGAATTAAAATTAACAATCGGAATTTAAGAAATAAATGTTAGTTCAAGTTAATTGGAGTTAAATTGTTAGTTGAAAATATTGTTTTATAAAAATTCTAATGATTGGATATTTCAATTAGCTAAATCTTAAATCTCAATTGAAATTAAATTATTATCAAATATTAAATTTATAAATAAAGTCAAGTCAGTAGTGTGAGTGTGAGACAAGTGTGGGTTATGTGTGAGTTGCAGAGTATCTAGGTCTACGTTTCGTCACTGGGCTGTTACTCCTGTGAGCCGAGTCAACGACCCCTGCATATGATTCGTCTCTGTGCGGGTGATCAAAAGTTTAGTTAGTTAGTTTGGGTTGTTGATAAAGTTTCACGTGTTGACGCCGAAAGGGGCACGTATTAGAATAAGGATATTGTTAAGTGTGGACAGTGTGAGTGAGTTGAGTAAAATTTGTTAACTTGTTATAAGTCGCGATATTGTTGAAATTTTTATTGTTAATAAAACTGATCAGATTGTTAATTAATTATTTATTCTTCAACAGCACCTTCCTCCCCTCTCTCTACCCTAAGATAAGATTTCTCAGCTCTGGACCGGTTCCAGGAACCGTGATTAAAAATCCTGGTGGCTCCCTAATGATTATTGTTGTTTGTTAATTTAGTTATTTTATTTATAAAATTGATTAGGGGCTAACCTGAACAGGTAAAACTGTTACAATATAGCTTATCTAAATCATTTACCATGTTTCGTACAGCAATTGAATCCAAGGATGAACTACCCAATACTGAAATTCTTAAAGTAAAAATAATGGAAAATTACCAGGGGAGAAGAAGTCAGGAAGCGGCCTCGAACCAGGGAGCTATGTATATAAAGAAAGAGGATCATGCACTTGAATGGAAAAATAAACCATATCAAAGGGACAAGAGTGACGATAAAAGCCGTAAAAATAAATTTGAAACAGAGTGCTACCTCTGTGCTCGATAAGGGCATATTGCACGATATTGTAGGACCAAGGTCGATACGAGATATAAACAAAGTGCGCGTCATACAAAGGAGCAAAACGATAACGAGTCATCGGACTCGCAAAATCCAAAGACAATGCTAAGTACAATCGATGAGGTAATGTACGGAGAGAGGACTAGAGCCGAGTGGTGCATCGACAGTGGCTGTACTGCACACATGTGCAACGATAAGAATTTGTTCCGGAAATTTTCGTACGTGAATAATGAACTAATGCTTACGAATAATGGAAGTACTCGAATAAAGAGCACAGGTAACATAAAGTTGAGTGTAGACACTGGACGCGAAGAGTGTGCAGTAAATCTAGTAAACGCATTATACGTGTCAGATTTACGTACTAATTTGTTATCAGTATCGAAAGCCATGGATCACGGGTATAAAGTGAGATTCAGTAAAAATGATGCGATAGTTTTGGACAAAAACAATAAAACTATAATACGAGTCGATCGTATCGGAAATCTTTATTATGTAAGACAGTGCAGGGTAAATAATATCGAAGCGAAGCATGTGAGGGGCGCGATAGATGAGTGGCACGAGAGCTTGGGACACTTGAACGAATGCGACTTAAAACTAATGACAAAAGACGGACTAGTGCATGGATTAAGTTTGAAAGGCAATAAAAAATTGTTGGACTGTGAAATATGTGCGCGAGAAAAATTGTCTAGTCCTCCTTTTCCGAAAGTCAGCGATGACCATACTCGGGATTTATTAGAGATCGTACATACTGATGTGTGTGGGCCAATAAGGCATTCATCAGTATCCGGGAAAAAATATTTTGTGACATTTATAGACGACAAGTCACGTTGGTGTCAAGTGTATTTTGTGAAAAACGAGAGTGAAATACTCAAGACATTTCAGGAATATAAGGCTGAGGTGGAAAATTTCACAAATAAAAAAATAAAAGCTTTACAGTCTGATAACGGACGTGAATATGTAAATTAAGAGTTCGACACATATTTAAGATCATGTGGTATTCAGAGAAGTTTGACAGCACCATATACCCCACAGCAAAACAGTATTGCCGTAAGAATGAATCGCACCTTAGTGGAAATGGCCAGATGTATGATGCGTCAAACGGGCGTCCCACCAGCTTGTTGGGCAGAAGCTATTAACACAGCTTGCTACGTTTGAAATCGGTGCCCAACTGCAGCGCTGAAGGGACAGGTACCATTTAGCCAATGGAAAGGGAAAACTCCTACCGTCGCACACATCAAAACTTTCGGTTGTAAAGTATTTGTGAAAGATAAAAGAACAAATAAGGGGAAATTTGACTCAAGAGTCGAGAAAGGAATGTTAATGGGCTACGACAAAAACTCAAAAGCCTATAGAGTGTATCTATTGAAGACAAATAAGCTAGTGATAAGCCGTGATGTCAGATTTTTAGATAAGCCAGTATACGAAAATGAATATGAAGAAATATATGATGAAAATGAATGCACAGAAAATAATTTTGATGTCGAATTCGAAACTGTCATAACAGGAGAAGACTTGACAGACAGAAAGTTCTGTAAGGCCAACAGAGAAAGAAGTTTAAGGAGGAAAACTGCAAGTGAACCGATTCCAGAAGCAATACCTGAAAACACACGAATGTTGCGCAAAAGAGGAACAACTATAACATGGAATGAAATAATTGACCCCCCCAAAGAGAGAGCGTGGCAGACCAAGAATAGTACGTACGAGATCAGTGGGAAGACCACGCAAGCAATATCGTGATGTAGCTCAAGAAATAGATACAGACACTAGCAGTGAAGAAGATGAGATCGACGTAATGATGTCGGAAGATGACGACGCATTCATTACAAATCTCACAGTGCAGGACCCAATAACATGGAAAGATGCAATGGAATCTGAAGATGCCGATCAATGGAAATTAGCCCTGGAAGATGAATTTCTAGCACAAATAAAGAATGTCACTTGGGAGATCACCACACGTTCAAAGGAAAGAAAAGTGATCGAGAATCGTCTTGTCCTCTGTACGAAAAATACAGGAAGAAAGAAAGCTCGCCTGGTCGCAAAGGGTTGCTCACAACCACCAGGGGAGGATTTCTATGAGACATATTCTCCGGTAATGAGGTCAACGTCGGTGAGATTGTTAGCAGCCATTTCAGCGGAGCTAGGTTTAGAGATGCACTAGATAAACGTTGTTACTGCATATTTAAATGGTAGCCTCGAAGAAACGGTTTACATGGAAGTCCCTGATCAACTACGTAAAGTATTAATTGAGCTAATAAATAATGATAAAGTAGGATCGAGCAGTAGTATTATTCGCGATAAGAGAATTATTGGAACAGCCGAGCCATGGATAAAAGCCATAGATGAAAATAATAATTCGGTTTGTTTATTAAAGAAAGCGTTGTATGGTTTACGGCAATCAGGTTTAGCATGGCATAAGAGATTAGTAGACGAATTAAAAAGATTAAATTTCGAATTAATACCACAAGAACCGTGTATGTTTATATCGCGCAAGGAAAATAAAATAATGTTAATCGGTATATATGTAGATGATATGATTTTTGCAACTAACGATAACGAATGGTTATGTGAAGTAAAACGAGAGCTAGCAAGGTCATTTGAAATGAAAGATTTAGGGAAAATAAATAATTGCTTAAGAATTAAATTTTCACGGGATAAAGACAAAAGAGTGTGTATGAGTCAAAGGTTATTCATAGAAAAATTATTAGAGCGTTTCGGTATGACTTAATGTAAAGAAGCACTAACACCGATTGAGAAAAATTGTAAATTAGAAAAACCCAAACATGTTAATACAAATATAATGAGTCAATATCCTTATCAAAGTTGAATAAGCGCGTTATTACATTTATCAGTAATGACTAGACCCGACATTGCTTATACTGTTAATTATTTGAGTCAATTCAATACAAATTACGATGAAAGTCACTGGAAAACCGCTAAAAGAGTTCAACGATACTTGAAAGGTACCATTGAGTGCGGCATTGTGTATGAACGTACAAATATTCCATTATTTGGTGTCGTAGACGCAGATTGGAGCTCAGATATTGTTGATCGAAGGTCGTACTCCGGCTATGCGTTTATATTTTCTGGTGGTCCTATCAGCTGGGAAGCACGTAAGCATCGCACAGTAGCATTATCTAGTCTCGAAGCCGAATATATGACGATTTCGAAAGTTTCCAAGGAAGCACTATACCTACGTCATGTTTTAAAAAGTATAGAAAATCAAGATGAATGTGTAACTATACTAAATGAGTCAGGGTGCGATAAGGCTCGCACAAAACAACAGTTATCACCCCAGAACTAAACATATCGATGTGAGACATCACTTTATCTGCGAATTATGTGAAAAAAACGTAATACATTTAAAATACCTATGTACAGAGAAAATGCCAGCCGATGTATTAACGAAAGGGTTGAGTGGTGCAAAACATCGCGAATGCATATGTAATCTCGGTATGACGAATGTATGTTGATAAAGTACTCACTCATGTTTTCGAGGGGAAGTGTTGAAGGTACGAAAGACATGAACTCATCAATAATAAGTCATATAAATGCCTAAGGGCCTTATTATAATCATCTTGTTGTAAATACGAATGAGTTAGTCTGGCATTAGCCCTCGTACCGAATAGGTCTATTTTATATTTACTTATCTATGTATATTTGTAATGTTAATATTACTAATTATCCTTGCTATCTAATAAATTTGTAATGACCCGAAATTGCGCCTATTTATTTCATCAGTATTGAATGTTATAAAAAAATTATTTTATTGCATCCTAGGCGCGGCGCCTAATTTTCAACGTTAAATTAAAATTATAAATAATGAAGAACAAAATGGAGACTCCCTTTTTTCCACTTTGTTTTTTGTTTATAACAAATGAAATTTTTGATGGCAGATAAATTAAAAAATTCCTCTCTCTCAGAATTGAATTCTGAATCCAATGCACCAATCGCCATATTTTTAAGAGTTTAAGGTCAATTAGTCGCAGAAAACTCACTTCTCGACTAGACCAGCTGTTAAAATGTCTATTGCAATTTTACAAAAAATCTTTTGGAAGCTAATAGGCAAAACATCTATCTAAAATTACAATCGAGCCTAGTAATATTACAAATATTACATATATCGCTCTGTGAGGTAACTAATTTTACAAAACGGTTTTGTAATCTTACAAATATTTTTAGATTAGCTAAGTTTGTAAAATTACAATACTTTTCTTGAGCTTTACTTGAATTGAAATAATAAAAAAGGAAAATTTAATGTAATGTTTGTTGTCATTTTATTTTTATGAAGCCCTGACTAGATTTTGTATCTTACGTAGACCCAATTTTTCCGACTCAGATGATATAATGTGAAAATATATTGCACTGTGTAATCTTACAACGAAAATTACAAAAATAAAAAAAAGCTTTTTAAATTTGTTATAATATGATTGTTATTTAATTACAAATTTTTTTTTTTGTTATTTTATATACAATCATGCCGAATCAGATCACAAATAATGCTTGCAAAATTAAATAGTATATTACACACCTAGGGAAGTAAAGTAAGAAATGTCTCATATCACATGTAATTGTTGGCCGAGGCGAAGCCGAGGTCAACAAACATGTGATCTGAGGCTTTCTTATTTACTTCCCGAGTCATGAATTGTACTTTATTTCGCATTATTATACACTGATTTGTAATTTTACTAATTTTTGTTTTATAAAATGATTGTAATTTTACAAAAATTTTTAACATTGTAGTTTAGATATTAAAATTTGTGTGAGTTATTTTGAAGAAAATTGAACCTTCCTCCCAAGGCACAGCAAAATATTAAAATTTTACATGATCTGGCTTTTAAGAATTGTCGTTTAGGATATCGATCCATTTCAAGACAAGACAAAATTACATAGAAATTCATTCAAAATCAATGTTTTCAAATTTCATCTCATTCTTATCTTAAAAGAAGCTTTTATTCCGAGCTATCTTGTGCTGTTTTTATATTGTTTGTATCATTGCATTTTTTCTCAATTTTGAATTCTTAGAATTTCAAGCCTACTACATTAGAACCACAATAAATTCGAAGCGGCAGGATCGAGAATTCTTAGAATTCAAATTTATGGTGACTATACTCGTAAACAAATAAGCAAAAACAAAAAAAGCTTTCCTTCTCTTTTGAAGTCAAATTTAAAAAGCTCAAATTTATAGGAATTTTACTGTACTGTTTATTTTTGAACAGTTCAATCGAAAGTTTTCTGAATAAAATCATTTTTTTTTTAATCATTTTTTATTTTTCAGAAAATATTGGACGAAAGACTAGATCGAAGAGTTGATTCGATGCTAGAAGCTGGATTAGTAAGTGAGCTCCTGGGTTTTCATGAACGATATAATCAAGAACGACTAAAAATAAATGCGTAAGTTCATAGAAATTTTTTAATTACTTATGTGGAATAAGTATTACCTTAGCTCAGGTTTGAGAGTTCGATAAATAGCTGATTACTCATGTTAAGATTACAGCGTGAGTTATACATAAATTGAACAGTTGTTTGAGTACGGTAACTCAATTTCCGCACGGAAATTTGTAACAGGGTGTTTCCTCGTCGAACTAACGCCATTAACAATTAATTAATAGAAAAAGCTAAATAAATTAGATAAAGAATTGAGATGTTAACGGGCGCCACCAGGTTTTTAAAACGGTGACCTGGAAACCGTAAAAACATAAGAGATATCTAAGGGCAAGCGAGAGTGAAAAAATTGCTGAATTAATAAAAATAGTATTTATTTTGATTGAGATTTATTCATTATAAAGTTTACTCACGCGCATTTATGCTACAAATTATTTGAATACTATTATCTGCCATTTTAATGCAGCGGTATCACCTGGTCAGGTACTACGTGCCAGAGATTACTGGTCAAAAGAAATCACCATTTTATAAATTGCCATTTTAATGTAGCCGTATCACCGGGTCAGGTAACACATGCCAGAGGTTACTGGTCAAATACTTATTTTACCATAATATTTTATTCTACTTGACTTTACTCTGCTCTGATACTTTAATTTATTTCAATAACTCTCCCTCTCACACATAAACTCATACACTAAATTATTGCTTAATTCGCGTTACAATAGTTCCAATTTATTAATTCTCAATAAATACTTTAGTTAATTAAATTGAAAAATTCAGTATTTGAAGTAATTGAGTATGACAAATAATAATAATAATAATAATAATAATAATAATAATAATAATAATAATAATAATAATAATGATAATAAAACGGTAGTTATGTATTCTTAAAAATAT
>JZSA01003471.1:0-45338 GCA_000956155.1 Cotesia vestalis | reverse complement strand
ATAATAATAATAATAATAATAATAATAATAATAATAATAATAATAATAATAATAATAATAATAATAATAATAATAATAATAATAATAATAACCGTGTAAAAAAAATCGTCTTAAAATTGTCGTTTGTTTAAGATCTTAAACGTGACACAAATCAAAACTATTTTAAGACTCTTTGAAGACGCCAAAAAAGATTTAGAGAGCATATTTTAGAAATTTGGTTTTCGAATTTGTTATGGAAATTAATTTTTAGGGAGTCGCTAGAGGGTAGCAATCGAATACAGACGTGTTTCATTTACTACTCCGTTTACAGTTCTACTTTTAACTAGTGCATAACATTTATAATTATTGATAGTAATATTGCTTAGTATGAAAAAATTCTGCATCCATTCTAAAATAATAAGTTTTCGAATGACGCCAAATACAATCGCGTTTTAGGCTGGAGAAATCTGTCCACATTTCTGGAGGTTAGGTTTCATGGACAATAAAGAAATAACAGCAGATCCTATCAACACCAACGAAACAGAGACAACTGAGAGCTTACTTCGTCTCACCACAGATAGAAGCACACTTACATTCAACAAACTACCTGTCATTCCGAACGATCTGTCATCTATTCTTATCATCCAAACGGGGCATTTGCATCTGAATCCACTGCAGTTAACACCAAACCAACATCTACCTCTACAGGAGACGAGCTCAGCAAAAGGATCTATGACCTCCAACAAACGCAAAAGAGGACGTCCTTCAAACCTGGCACTGCTAGAATCTCGCGCCAGCACAACTAGCCAAATTACGGACTACTTTCAAGTAAATACCATTAAATCGTCCGAAGCGGACCAAACCACACACACCTTGCCAATTGACAACTCTCCGTCAACTAAAATCAGTCAATCCTCTTCCTCACCGCTGTCAATCGAACAAACCTCATCGGACGTACCCTGGTCAACACAAATGCAAACAATGTCTTGTACACTCAAGGAAGTCTTAGCAACTCTACAAAAATGGAGAGCGGAAGACAAAGACGAGCAAGAAAATCAGTGGAGACAAAGAAATTAGTTCTGCACGCAAAGAGCATACTAAACTATTAAACGCACAAGCTCAAAAACTGCAAGAAGAAAACTTAGCTCTTAAATGCCAAGTCAAGGATCTTTCCGACCGGGTTACCTCACTCGAACTAAGCACCCAGTCAAAGGAATCTGATTGTAATGTCTCTCAGGGCAATTTGGCTGCTTTGGAAGCTAGAGTTATTAAGGGAAGTATAAATTTCATTGATCAAATCAACAGAAAGAACAACATCATCGTTATAGGTTTACTTTCAGACTCACAAAACGCAACTGATACACTCTCTGACTTCATTCTGGAGCGCTTCCAAACATAGCGTGCACTTATCTCGGCCAACTGGATTAACAATAACAATAAACCGAGATCTATTAAAACCGTACTAAGAGACAAAAACATTACGTGCACCATCATGTCTAAAAAGAAAAGCCTCAAAGTTGCTGTGTATATTGTCCATGATCTTACGCCTTCCGAAGAATCCACCGCCCACAAACTTCGTCTGGAAGCCAAAAAATTAAGAAGCAAAGGCAAGATGGTCAAGATAGGGCACCAACGTATATATGTCAATGGTGAAAGCTATAAATTTGACCCAATTTCACAATCGGTCATCCAAGTCAACACTACAAATGACCCTAAACTTCCACCCAACTCCGATAATACTGCAATGACGATATCTCCGTCAGAGACTAGTCAGCAGTTTCAATGAATCAGCCAACTTTTGGAACACTTCGGATTACAACACCCGTAACACAGTACTAACTTTCTAGAACGTAAGAGGTATAGCTAACCTATACGACTTCATTACCTCAACCCTTCATTACTTTATTACTTCAACCCTCCAAGTGATATTTTCTGCATCTCAGAAACCTGGATGACTTCAGACAATGTAACACTAAGCAATAAATTCAGTAGCTGGACTAAAATCGTCTCCCCAGCTTTAAAGAGCAAGACACGTGGACGGGGTAGCGGTGGCCTACTTTTACTCACTCAAAGCCAGCACACAACAGTTCTGAACCAAACTAAGGACTGGGCCATCTTCAAATGCACCACTAATGGCCTCACACTAATCATCGGGTCATTCTACTTCAAACTCGACCAAAAAATCAACTTATGATACTGCAAAACCTACAACTAATATTAAACGATATTCTAGCGCAACACTTCGACGCGGTTATCATGGAGGGTGACTTTAATGCTAGAATTAATGCCTGCCTCCAGCCAACTAGATTGGTCTGTGACAAAACAACCAGCCAACAAGGCGCTATCGTGCTGGAATTCATAAATACCAACGGCTTTATCCTCAACGGACGCACACCTAGTGATTATTCAGGAGGCTTTACATTTAGAAATGCCCTTGGCAAAAGCTCAGTTGACCTTATCTGGGTCAACGCATTAGGCATTACTCTGGTTAAAGAAAATCGACTACATTATTACCAACTCTGATCACCATCCAGTATCAGTCTAGATAAAAACAACCTTGTCAATGAAAATTCTACATCTTCAGGCTCGCCTCTCCCGCCAACCTTGAGATGGGACTTTTTATCTGCTGACGCCTATCGTAATATCCTTCGCTGGTCACCTTCACTAGGCCAACATTTTTCCAACACATCAGTCAATACTGTATCCTGCATCCTAAGCGAAACCACAACAGAAGCAGCTCGTGCAACGAAAATAATAAAAAAAAATGTCATTAACAATTCAACCGGAATACATAAATCATGGTTTGATCTGGAATGCAAAAGCAAAAAACTAGAAACCAGCACAATCCTCCAACACTGTAAAGATATGGGTCAAAAATAGCCATTTTAGGAATTGTATCTGGTTGAAAAATAAAAGAGTACGTTAAACTGCTTATATTAAAAGCCAAGCAATACCACAAGGCTATCATCGACCAATTCAGCTTTCAAGCTACTCCAGGAGCCCAGCTGATTTTTGGAAAATAACTAAACTAGACATCTGGCATAGCTACTTCATTAATTCCTTCCCTCCAAGAACATCGTGCATCCTTGACCTACCTCATTGCAACCACGACGCTCTGGACCAGGAATTCACAATTAATGAAATGGTCAGTAGCATAAACAAAAGTAAACGTGTCAGGCCCCAGGACTAGACTCCATCAGCAATGACTTTTTTAAAGAGATTCCCGAAAATTGGCTACTTTACATAATAACTCTCTTCAACAAAGTCCTTGACCCAGAAACCATCCCAGATGATTGGGCTAAGGTCGTTATGTTTATGCTATTCAAAAAAAGAGACAATCGCAATCCCAGTAACTACAGAGGCATAGCCTTAATTAACTCAATAACTAAGATCTTCGGATAAATGCTCCATGATAGGCTGAAGCATTGGGCGACATCCCAGAACTTGATTCCTGAAGAAGAAGCAGGGTTCTGTACTGGAAAAGGCACTTTTGACAACGTATTTGTACTTCAAACTTTGTTGCAAATGCAATGAGGCTTTCCAAGCATTATCGCATTTGCATTATTCGTCGATTTTAGGAAAGTATTGGATAAAGTTCCACATGAAAAACTTTGGACTCAACTAACACAGATGAAAGTCAGCAGCAAACTCATCAGGATCCTGATAAGCTTGTACGAAAAGGCAGCAATGTTTATTAGATCAGACACGTCACTTACAGAACTAATGGAAGCGACAGAAGAAGTTATTCAAGCCGACGTTCTCAGCCCATTACTGTTCATCTTTTGTATTGTGGATATCATCGACTTTTTTAAAGTACGAGGAGCAGAAGGACTGAGCCTGGACGAGTTCACCCAGGTAGTGATGCTGCTATTTGTTGATGACATTGTCATCGTCGCCCACTCTACATCGAAGCTCACACTTACCCTCAAGATTTTGGAAGACTACTGCGACCTTAATGGACTCTCAGTTAACATCGATAAGACCAAAATAATGGCTTGCAGAGCCTCTGGAAGACTAAAGAAAAGCGACAGCAACTTCAAATTTAAAAATAGAACAATTGAAGTAGTTAAATCCTATACATATCTTGGAGTTCCCCTCTCAAGCAATCTACTTATACCTCGCACACATTTGGGGACTGCAAGAGGAATCTTACGAAAAACTTGAATCCGCACACTGCTCTTACTTAAAGAGAATCTTACACCTCCCCAGTTGCACACCACACTACGTACTCCGCCTAGAGCTAAACCTGACACACATTGTCCTGGAAGTGCTAAATCAAATCTTCAATCGGGTAATCAAAGTCCTAGATATGGAGGATTTCCGCTGACCAAAAATTGGCTTAAAATGCCTTCTGAAACTCACTAAGAACTATAACCTGCCAAAATTAAGTTATTAAAGAAACTGCAAGATTTGAGAAGATACGCCAATTCCAAAGCCTGTCAATTTCCAATCCCAAGGTCACTCTTCGATGAAGCACCGGCTTATAAATTGAAGAATGAGTTCAGTACGTTGATCAGCAAAATTCAACTAAGATTAGCCAACAATTACTCCTGTCGCATCACACCCAATCGCAACGTCATCCAGCTAAGACCATCGGAAACATGCAGATTCTGTCACAACTTGACGCAAGAATCAGTAGCCCATTTTCTACGGGAATGCTCGCTCTTCAACACCCCACACTCACAGTATCTCCAAGTTTCGTCGGACAATAGCAACACACCTCGTACTAATTCTAGACGATTACTTCACAGACGAATCCTGAAACCTGCAAAATTACCTACTTGCATGTCCTGATGTAATTTTTCACAATAATCTTGCTTAATTTCCTCAAAATTTAGTACTTTTTATATTATTGTATACCTTTCATTCAGAAGCGTTGCAAAAGTTTGGAACCTTGTCTTTTAACATTTTCAACAGCATACTTAATCTAACTTTTCACCACTTTTATCAGTTTTATACCCAAAACTCTATAAATAAATAAATAAATCAATTAATTTACTATCGAATTTACGACTTCCTAACTGCAACATTTTTGAGTACGCTTTTTTTAAATTGAATTTTAAATCGTTGAAAAATTATCATCGAACAATTTTTAGACTTTTTTTAAGACGCTTGGTTTTAATGTTCCGGGCTCTGTCGCTGATAGCTCACCTTAAAATGGTCTCTAAATTTTTTTTAATGATTTTTTTTAAACTATTTTAAGATTTTTTTAAGACTATTTTTAGATTTTTTTCAAGACTATTTTAAGACGCTCTATAATAATTTTCCGGAGCTGTTACTGTGATGTCACTTTAAAATAGTCTGACATTTTTTTAATAATTTTTTTACGTTAATTTTAAAACTATTTAAAAATTTTTCTTAGACTATTTTAAGATTTTTTCGCGACTATTTTAAGATCCTTTTAAGACTATTTTGAGATGCTCTATAATAATTTTCCGTAGCTGTTGCTGTGATATCGTCTTGAAATACTCTGAAAATTTTTTGATGATTTTTTTAAAGACTATTTTAAGATTTTTTCAAGACTATTTTGAGACGGTCTATAATAATTTTCCAGAGTTGTCACTGTGATATTATCTTAAAATAGTCTAAAAATTTTTTAATGATTTTTTAAGACTATTTTAAGATTTTTCAAGACTATTTTAACATTTTTTGAAGACTATTTTAAGATCCTTTCAAGATTATTTTGAGATTATTTACATCAGAAAGATATTAAGTAATACGTTTTAAGATCTGGATTAATTTTTCTAATGTTATCGTCAATTTTTACATTCCAGATTACCTGATTATACCAAAGGTATATTCCAATCAATTGGTTTCAAGGAGTTCCACAACTATTTGATTTTGCCAGATACGGAGAAAAGAAGTGAAAAGGTATTTTTGAAAATGTTGATAAATTTATTAATTTTGATCAATATTTGAGCGTAAGAACGAACATCTTCAAACAATATTTTAGAGTTTATACATGAAAAGAAATTTTCGTTAAAAATTATCGTTCAGTTCTTTGTAATCGTGAGACATAATGCGGCCCTTTTTCTTATTACCATTTTTGAAATTTTAGTAACGAAATAAATTATTTACTTTATGGTAGACTCCATAAAACTTACCAAAAACCTCATAAAATGTACGGCAGACTAGGGTAAAATTGATTGAACAAAAGTTTTCTCATTTACCGACAAATGATTAGATCATGAAATTCATCCCACGATGACCGTGAATTTAACCGTAATTTTTAAAGCAAATTTCTTTCAGTTTACGAAAGTTCATACTGATTCTATTTTAGAGTTGAAATTTATTTTAAAGCGAAAACGATAGTTTTGTTCAAAGTTAAGGTTATCAAGTTTTTAAAGGATTAAACAATGTTTATTTACGCATTTTTTAAAAAAATATGCGAAATCGTGTCAAGGTGTTTTTATCAGTAGCTAGTGAGCTTAAAACTTGAAACAAATAATTTTTCCAAGATAAAATTTTTTTTTGCGAGTGTTTTCATACTTTTAAAATTTTATGTCTCCGGGAAAGTAGCGGAAAGTTCAATTCTATGGTAATAACCTAGTTAACTTAATGTACCACCGATTTATGTTCTTTTAGTGTTAAAATGGACGGTAAAAAATCTAGAGAACGGTTGAACCTGCAGATCATTGTACTTTTGACCATAACGTTCACAAATATACATGTTTGTAAGTAATTGAGCTCTATAAGGTCCAAAATAATGTTTGTAAAATACTTTTAAGATCAATAATCGGACGGTCATTTGAAAAATCCGAAAGTTATTCTGAAGAAATACAATTATAAAAATAATGAACTGTGATTTTCCTTTAACGAATCAACTAATTTTGATGTGGCTTACAGAACTCGATGTCATTTTTTACGACTAAACGCTGATTAGTATTAGATCTTAGAAAGAAATTTAAAGGACAAACTTTGTTTTTTGTTTAATTTATAAAATATTGTATGCCTAGATATAATGATTTGTATTGATTTTAGAGAAAATTACATTGTATGATGTTATAGGGAATAGCTCTTCTTCGGCAAGGAATATCGGACCTCAAATTGGTAACGAGAAGATACGCTCGACGACAACAAAAATGGATAATGAATCGTTTTATAAAACGGATTGATCGACAAGTAAGTAAAAATATTGTTCATAAAGAAATGTATATTTTAGTGATATTTATCAGTGAGTAGTTTATATTTTTTATAAATGTAACGGATGCCATTTGTTTCACATCAAGGTACCTCCCATATATGATTTGGATTGCACCAATATTGAGGAATGGAATTCTAAAGTCCTAGAATCTGCTATTGAAATTATAAATGCCAAGTTAAGAGGTGATGTACATACTCGAAAGCCTCTTAATGGAAGTAGCCTAGATGAAAAGTTCTCTGACAGTAGTAACGAAGAAAGTCATTGGTGTGAGGTAAAAATAGATTTTTTTGTATTTTTGCGTAATAATATTGCACAGCTTTAGTATAATATGTTTTATGTTATTCCGTAGATTTGTCAAAAAATATTGATTGGAGAATTGCAGTGGAAGTCTCACAAAAACGGCGCCAAACACAAAAAAATGGAAATAAAAAAACGGAAAGTTATGTCTCATCATATTAATGAAAATAAAATTTCTTTTATATGTTAAAAACATAACTATTGGTATAATTATCACATCATATTTTTAATTGTCAGATGTGCATTTTTGCTCATTATTACTACATAAACTCATGGAATTAAAATTCTTGAATGGACTTAGATTTGATTAAACTTTCAAAAACTATCTAAATAGCATTTTAAAATAAATTTTAATAACTCGTGTTTAGTTATTCAACAATAGAGAGTTCAATTGTTATATCATCCGTAAATGACGATTTTTGTACATTCGAATTGTTTTGAAGAAGAAGTTGTATGTTTTGTGATTTATCGTTAGTCTAAAGTTGAGTGAAAAGTATTAAAATATAAAATTAAAAAAAAATATCTTGATAATTATTTTTAAAAATCTATATTTAAACATAAGTGACGTCATTATATGGGTTGTGCAACGTTACCGCCCGTTGAGTTGGAAAAACGTCCCTGTCAACGTTGTCATCTAAAATAAAAATTTAAACGTCAATTACAAAATCTAGATTGTATTTTGTATGAAATACGTTAAGAAATGTAAAAAAATTCGTAAAAAGGTTAGCCCTAAACGCCATCTCTGCAACTTTCCGCTAAATCCAGACCTAGACGCTTAAAATTGCACTAATGACGTTTTTGAACTCTTCAAGCTCAAAAATACAATTTATGTGTTATTTTGAGCTCTCCGAGTCCAAAGAAATAGCGACTGATAAAAGTTTCATAGATCACTATTTTTTGAATTTTCAAACCGCAATAACGTTTGAATGAATCAACCGATTTCCACGCCGTTGGCGGCATTCGAGGCAGTTTTTTCAGTCTCATAACAAATCTTTGAGCTTGAATTGATCGAACTAAGAATTTCAGAGTAACTCCGAAAAGACAATTTTTTCGGTTTTCTTTTGTTCATGATATCTCTCGTACGTATCCACCGATTTTGACCATCTTGGCGGCGGTCGACGTGGTTTTTTTTCATGTTAAAAGCTGATTAGTTTTTGAAATTGATCGCTAGAGCCGTTTCAAAGTTATTCCAAAAAAACCACTTTCAAAAAAAATTTTTTTCTTGTTTTTTTTTTTAATTCTCAAAATTTTTCAAAATCTATCAGTCCGAATCGGTTCAAATTCACAGGAAATCTAAGTTTGAGGAAATTCTTTAGAACGCCGTTCGGTAGATTCCGATCGGTTCAATCGTTCAAAAGTTATAAGCGATTCACATACACACACACACACACACACACACACACACACACACACACACACACACACACACACACACACACACACACACACACACACACACACACACACGCGCACGCACGCTTTCAACACATGCTTAGCAACCGGTACGTTTTCAACGGCTTGGAAGCGGCAAAGATTGGTTCTGTTGGACAAAGGTAAAGGTAGCCCTATAACACCTCGTTGTTCAGACCACTCTGCATGCTTGACATTGCAGGAAAACTGCTCGAAAAGCTCATACAGGAAAAACTACGCAACGATATCAATCGTGCTGAAGGTTTGCCACAAACCAACATGGCTTTCGGAAAGAATGATAACGGTTGGCGTGCCGCAAGGTTCAATCATGGGGCCCGACCTATAGAACACGAACAATGACGAACTCCTGGAAATCCCGCTGTCAAAAAAAATATTCATTATAGATTAAATTTGTATCCTTTGATTTTTTTAAAAAAAATCTTATAAATATTACTCCCTGAAAGACAAATTTTAAACCTAGTCTTGTAATGGGATAATGATGCTTTATAACTTTTTTAGAATTATAAAGATTAATAATTTTGTTATTTTTGATTTTTTTTTCTTTTTGGTTGTGTATTATTGAGGTCTTTACTTGATAAAATTTGAACAAAAATAATATACTAAGACAATAAACGATAAAAATTTTATTTTCCAACATAAAATTTATCAATGCGCCTAAAAAGGTTTGTTTACTTCTTTTGGCGTTTTACAATGTATTCCAAAATCTTCCTGGTGATAGTATTAATTAAAAAAATTTTTGTAGTTCTTGAATTGTTGCGGAGCACCATCAGAAAAGTAATATATTTTTTGAGCAGTATTTGACAAAGATTTTATAAAATCAGTAACGATTCTCAAAAAAAATTCTCAGATTCTCAAAAAAAGTCGTTATTTTTCTTAAAATAGATTACCACTGGAAATATTGTCGACTGATCATTATTTCAGTGAAAACCTGGCACTGCATTTTGAATAACAAGTTTGTAGTTTTCAGCAAAATCACAAACTACAAGGAATTCATCAGTTACAAGAGACTCTTTAACAGATTTCATGACTCTTGCTTGCGATTTCGCAATGAAAGCATGAGTCAAAAGATCCGTAATTCTTTCGCAAAAATTATTGATAAATTCTGATGATATCACTGTTAAAGTTTCAACCGTGGTTTTGAAATCCAAAATTGATACGTCAATTCATCAATATCATTATTTTCAAAAACATCGTTCACATAATTTTTGAGCATGTCAATTCTTGGACAATTTTTACATTTGCCAAAATAACACTCTGAAGATGGATTCTGACAAATAATCATGTTTAAACAATCACTATATTCAACTAAAGGTGTCGAAAGATTTTCTGCCAATTTTCGTAAATTGGAACCTAAAAATAATTACAAAGAAAAAATACGGCATTAAATGCAAAACTTGAGAAAAAGTAATCATAAAACAAAATTTGAATTTCAGTCATACTAACCCAGTATCATAAGCTTTATGTTCTGGTGGATTGAACATACACACACAGTATGTGTACCTCCGGATCCAGCTAGTGCACAATGCTTGGGACAGGATGATGCAAACATGGAAAATCCAAATTCACAGTCAGGATGCTCCAATTTAAATAGCTCATATAACTCTTTCAAGTTTGATAAAATCAGTCTTTTTTAAATGTGTTCACGTAAGCCTTCATTGTTTCTAACAGAAACGAAATCTTTCATACCCGGCTTGTTAATACTTGTTTCATCATCAGCATAAAAGTTTAATGCCTTTGATTTAATATCTTCTGGTATATTTATTTTTTAAATATCTTTGGTAACTCAATTTTTTATGAGTGACAGGAGACTGATTTAAAAATCTTAAGGCAATGTTGATAATAGGTAACTTTGTATACCTGTTCAATTATCAAACTGTGTATTGATAATTGAGAATGACTACTAGTCAATTGTGAATTACTACTACTCCAAGATGTTAATTGATCGGATAATGGATCTAATCCTAAAAAAATTAGCAGTGTAAATATTAATTCAAAAAATACCAAATCTAGTATTTATAAAGGTCATTGATAAGCACAAAAATTATTTTGAAAGTTATACTAGATAAAGTTTGGTCGAGAAGTTCACCAATGGCTTTGATCTCCTCATTATCATAAGTAGAATTGTTACTACTACTTATAGATATTGTTTTTTTTTTCTTTTTCTTCTTCTACTTCTTCTTGTTCTTGTTCCTGTTGTTGTTCTTCTTCTTTTAAACTAATACTTAACTTTTTTCGACATGCTGTACACAGATAATGAGTACTACTGATGTTAAACTTTGACTGTATATTACTTGATGCTAACCTCAAAGAGTTTTTCACTATGTGATTATTTAAATTAAATGAATTACAGCACACGTTGAATTTTTCAGCATTCGACATTATGTCGTATTATCGAATTATTTATTCTCTCTTTTCGTCATCACAAAACTGAAGTAAATATTATTACTTGATTTTTAGAAGCGTACTGTTGAATAGGAGTGAAAATCAAAACGAACGTCAGATGACAGACGAAAGCAGGGCCGTATGGTGACTAAATGATCAAATGATAACATCAGCAATCTTGAATGTTTTTTATCCATTTGTGAAACAAATAAAATACATTACAAAGTAAAAACAATATGAAATGAAAAATAACAAAATTATTTAACTTCAAAATTCTAAAAAAGTTACATAGCATCATTATCCCATTACGAGACTAAGCTTAAAATTTGTCTTTTAGGGAGTAATATTTATGAGAATTTTTTTAAAAAAATCGAAGGATACAAACAGTCTTAAAATTCACGTTTTAACTTTGAAATTAAAAAAAAAAAACAATCTAATCTATCATGAATATTTTTTTTATAAAGTTTGTGAAAAAACAAAAATTTTGAAAGAAAAAAAGACCTAAATCGGACAATTCCTCGCCAAGTTATGGCTATTTAAAAAAAAAAAAAAACCCCGAAATTTGCAAAAATTGATATTTTGTAATCGGCTGAATAAAAAAATTTGTAATAATTCACAGAAACCTATTTCCAGGGTAGAAAAAAATTCCCAAGTTTCAGTGAAATCGGTGATGCAAAGTTCATCGGTAGGTTGAGTTGGCATGAAATGCTCCATATATATTAGGGTGAACCGAAAAAAGTGACTATTTTTTTTTTTGTTTACTTATACCGAAAATATTGTTTGAGATGTAGTTTTGTAGTTTTTTTGAAATAACTTTTAAACGGCTTTATCGATCGATTCTAAAAACTAATCAGCTCTCAACATTAAAGAAACCACGTCGATCGCTGCCAGTCCGGTCAAAATCGGTTGATTCGTTCATGACCCAGGTGTGAAGGAACTATTGGCTAAGAGTTGGACCAAGCCTTGACCCCGTTGTCTGCTAATGCTGCCAGTGCTTGGATCGAGCCTTGGGTAACCATTGGGCCAAGCCTTGATCCAAGCCTTGGATGATGACCATGTCCCAAGCCTTGGGAAAACAAAAAATTAGGCTCCGGCCAAGCCTAGGGGAATCAAAATACAAGGCTTGGCCGAGTCTTGGGAAACAAATAACCCAGGTCTCAGACCAAGCATTGGGGAACTAATTTGCCAGGATTAAAAAAAATGCGAATGTAATTGAAAAATTTAGTTTAATTGCATTCGTGATTTTACGGTTCATTATCAGTCTTACGTTATCGTAGTTCGCATCTACTGCAGATTACCTTGAAAAAATCTTTGCTTATGATGGGAATCGAACCTGGTTTATTGGCGCGAAAGTCTCGTACTGTACTGACTTCGTTGTATGTGGTAGTAACACCAATAGATTAATTTTAGTTACTAAAACATCAGTCAGTCATTTTATCTATATATATAGATACGGTCAGACAACTAAATGCCTTTACCCTAGGAGTGCCAGTCACACTTGTTGACGAATCTCGTTGGTTTAGGAACTTATTGATTAATTAATTCTAAGGGGATGACCATCAGAACCGGTTGGAAAAGGATGAGGGAGAAATATGAAAAAAATAATAGAAGAAGAAATTATTAAATTACTTACGATTTAGAAATATCAAACAGGTGTTTATTCTCCGGTCAATACACTTACGATGTCGTTACTGAATACCACTCTATTGAATTGTTACGGTTAGATTTGGTCGTTGGAGGGTTTTTGGGCAGTTGAGTTGAGGTTAAAATCTCGGATTGACTCGTCGTTGTAGATGATGTTGTAGATTGGCTCGACGTCGAAGATGATGCCTGGAGTTGTATCGGCGTTGAAGATGATGTTGTGAATGATAAGGTGTGGATGGCAAATCTCTGATGTTAATATATATATATATATATATATATATATATATATAATTATATTTTTATATCTATATACATAGACTATATCCGTTTAAACTTAGTGTGTGTTGTGTAGGATGTGGTGAAGAACTATTAAGTCAAAAACTAGGATACATTTGTAAAAACTGTGCTAACACTTGGGTAAACTACAGAGAAATTTTAGAAAATGGAAACCCTGTTATAACATACCTGTAAAGTAATAAATAAATAATATAAAACATATAAATAATATACTGTTAATAAATCAATAGATAATTTTAACTAAAATAATTTAATTATGCCAAAAGACCTGTAACAAACTAACTAAATGACCTTAACAAATAATTTACGTGTGTTATGTCCAAGGGCGTTTTTAGAGCGGTAGCGTAAACGGTGGAGGTTTGGACTAACAGTTTAAAGAATACGCAACGGAGGTTTCAATTCCGTTGTTTTAATTATTTATGTGGGACGTTTTCGATGTACGAATTTACCACGCCTTCGTTTGAGACTGTTCACGGATTTAATGTAAGAGTAGATGTACTTACTACTTGTTGATTTATTTCTTAGGATCGGATCCGTGATTCCGGGGCTGATCGTGATGCCTTTTCCTTGATTGGGCCCTCTGTTGGTAATTGCAGCGGATGGATGTGGTTGGATTGGGCTGCTTATCTTAAGGGCTTCTTATTTTTATAAAATGAATTAAATTAAAACAGATTCCACTTTCCCAGATTTATTTAATAGGATGGATTTGGGCTGCTTATATTACGGGCTTCTTATTTTGTAAAATGAATTTGTTGGAAACTGATTTCACTTTTATTCAGATTTATTTATAAAAATTAGAACTTACACTTTCACAAATTGATTTTTATGTAATTTATTTTAATGAATTTTAGTGATTTAATTGAGCTAACGTCCTCCAGTCCCCCGTAGGGTAAAGTGCGCAAATTTAGCTTTAAAAGATCTTTAGTTACTTATTGACCGAACTCTCGCCTAAGTGCAGGGCAAATTAAGACTTTGAGATTCCGGTTCTCTAAATTATTAAAACTAATACGTGGCCTGCCGGTTGAACCGAGTCTGAACTCGTCTTAAGTGCAGCGCAAATTAAGATAAGGGACTTTTACAAGGCACGGGTCCGTCAATTAAACGCGGAAGTCGAATTAATTGCTCAAAGACACTACGTGGCCTGCCGATTAAACCGCATCCAAACTTCCTTTAAGTGCAGTGCAAATTAAAGCAAAGGACTCTACAAGGCACGGGCCCGTCAGTTAAACGCGGAAGTCGAATTAACTGCTCGAAGACAAGGCGTTGGCTGTTGATCGCCTTTTTAAATACTCGCGCTGCTGAGATTGCAGAAGTCCCCGCTAGTCAACCAGCAGTCGCGTAGTTTATATTTTATTGTGGCTTTCGCGCATGGAGAAGTCTTCCATCTGCGCGGGTGATTTAAATTTAAAAGAAAAATTTTGGGGTGGACATAACACGTGTAAAAAAACCAACTAATAACACCTGAGACGGTAGGGATAATTAATTTACGAAAATAATTACAATTATTCCAGTCTTTTAAACTACCAAATTAAACTTTGGCCTAAAATAATCGTAAGAATACCTGAGACTTAACTTTCATTATTTCCAACGGTAACTGGAACTCAGCCAAGTGGCGGGATTAGCTGCTAGTTGGTCCACCGGACTTCAATCGGTGTGCTGCTCTTCAATGATGATGATCTCCATGTTGAACACTCCTCGTTTACACGCCGGTTCTCCCAAAAAACACTGGCTCCAAAACTTCAGCAACAGGCCACCGGCCTCACTTCACACACCAATCGACTTCCCAAAAAGCCTCACTGGCTCAATTAAATTCTATTCGAAGATTTTTATTGATTTAATACATTATATAAAAGTATTGGCGTATATCGATACAATATTTTATATTCATTTTGTACCCTGCCCGTAGGCTTACACAGTTTTGAAAAATTAAATTCTGTTGTGATATGTAGTAATAAAAATTTAATATTATTATGGAGAGTGGGAAAAAAAGCGAGAAAAACTCAATTAGAAATTATTTATTCAGAGAAAAAAGGATAAAAATATGAAATCTTTATGTTTTTCATTATAATGTGTTGTGATAATCTATATTTACAGTAGTCATTGATTTCTGTTAGTTTACAGACGTTTGATAATATGCTTAGATTTAATTTTTCATTTAAAATTTCATTGATGGTATTTTAACGATTTCATTAATATATTTAATGTTTAGATTATCGTGTAGGTCTTTGATGCGCTTATTGTATTGAGCATTACTAATCATTCGCAGTATTTTATTTTGAATAATTTTCAGTCTGTGATAATTTGAGTAGCATGTGTTACTCCAGACTGAACAGGCGTTTAAAATGATCGGTAATATGCAAATTTTATATATAATTAATTTATTAGATTTGCTTTGAGCATTGTTTTGACAGATAAGTGGATACCGCTGAGTTGGCCTTGCGAGCGACTAATTTAATAAGATTTGAGAAAGTTAATGTAGGGTCAAGTGTGATACCTAAGTATTTTTTTTCGGTGGGTTGTGTTAATTGTTGACCACACATAGTTATTTGGGTTCTACTAGCTTTTAGTTTATGGGAACCCGATGAAAAAAGTTTTTGTCTAATTATATATGATTATATAGCTATGAATATCACCGAATCAACAAAAGCTGATGGTCATGATCGACTTGAAAAAGATAGGACAAAAGTTCTTGATGCATTGCCACCCACAATTGCTAACAACTTAAAGAATATAAGAATACGTCGTCTTGGTCGCCCATCAAATGGACGAACACGTCCACTACTCATCGAAACGCCGTCGCCAGATGATGCTTTATCTATTCTCAAGTGGAAACCATCAACTGAAATTGAAGAACCTCAAATACGATTCAAGTCTGACCTAACGCAAACCCAACAAAACCATTTAAAAAAACTAAGAGCTGAACTTGATACTATAATTAAAAATGGCGACTCAACTAAAACTATTAAATATGTCAATGGTGTACCTAAGATTGTCAATAAGAATTTTCGTTCGTTCAATAAAGAGAGCTCGTCCAATAGCGCTAACAATAATTTATCAAAACGTACGAGGGCTGAGGACAAAATTAAGCAGCTTCCTAACATCGTCATCAACTGATAACGCTGATATATATTGTATCACCGAGTCCTGGCTCCATACAGCCATACTAGATGGTGAAATTATCAATAACTCTTATTTAATTTTCAGGAAAGATAGAAGTCCCACAACTAGTGGCTGTGTGCGTGGCGGAGGAGTCTTTATAGCGGTAAAACGCTTGTTTCAAGCTGAGGTTATCACAACTCCAAACGATACTCTAGAACAAATATTTATCAAAGTCAAGTGCAATCCCTATCAAAAAAATCCATATGGGAAATCAGCCTGGATTCCCACATGGATTTCCACATGGCGTTTTCGGATGGATTCCCATATGGTTTCCCATAAGAATCCAGGGTGGGATCCTACATGGATTCCCACATGATTTCCCATAAGAATCCAGGGTAAGAATCCCACATCAATTCCCATACCAAAAAGGTGAAAAAAATTTTATTCGAAAAATTTAAAATAATAATAAATTAATAACTGCTAATTAACTATTTATTGAAATTACCACTGAAAAGTGGATGTTATCTTTTTATCTCATGAATAAGCTACTGGCGTCTGGTGGACTTGAACCTGTACCTCATGGTTGACAGTCTTCTACGCTACTCACTGGCCTGAGTCACGTTCTTACATGACGTATATTCATTTTCCTTATTTGAATTCTATATAGGAATCCACATATCCACACGTTCCTAAATGGATTTCCCACATGGGAATCCATGTACCCACACTTTCCTATGTGGATTCCCATGGGAATCCATACTTCCCATGTGGATTTCTCACATGGGAATCCATGTACCCACACTTTCCTATGTGGATTTCCATGGGAATCCATACTTCCCATGAGGATTTCTCACATGGGAATCCATGTACCCACACTTTCCTATGTGGATTCCCATGGGAATCTATACATTCCTACATTAAATCCTATGGATTCCATACTTTCCTATGTGGATTCGTATGGATTCCCATACAATCCCATGTGGATATTTTTGATAGGGATAACTTAGATCTAATCATTGGATGTGTCTATCTGCCTCCACAGTCAACATACGAAGACTATGACACGCATCTTCACCAGCTATCTTACCTGAGAGAAAGATTTAAAAACGCCAGGCTCCTCATTATAGGTGATAACAATATACCAAGTAGTTCTCCCCGCATTGAATGTGAAAACCTACTCTACGAAGGCTACGCATCATTGGGTTGCACACAACTTAACAACGTACTCAATGAACACAATGGATTGCTAGATCTTTGCTTTTCCAGTCTCAAACCAGCAAACAAACCTTCACTAGCATTCAGAAAAGCAGACTACACGAACCTTAACGCATTCTTCCTATCGACCAACTGGTCGCAGCTCTATACATATCAATCTCTGGATGATAAGGTCAGGTATTCGTACGAGTTAATCCGTGATGGCATCTCCCTCTACGTTCCAGTATATATAAATAAGTCTAATAATTACCCATGTTGGTTCTCTAACGAATTAATTCAAAAAGTCAAATTAAAAAAGCAGCTCATATAACCTACAAAAATAAAGAATCCAATCTGAATTATAAAAAATTTAGTAACATCAGGCGCGAATGCAAAAAACTCAGTGCGTCATGCTACAGAAACTACCTAAATAAAGTCGAACAGTTAGTAAGGTCTGACTCGAAAGAATTTTGGAAATTTGTTAAGAATAAAAAACGAAACTGTAGTGATATTCCGTCCACACTTTCATGGAATAATCGATCAGCTAATACCGGAGAGGATATCAGTAATCTATTTGCTAAATATTTCGAAAGTGTCTATTTATCAGAGGCACAGCACCCAAGAATCATCGAAGATAGTCAACATAACTATCAGCAAGCAACATTAAGTAGCCTGGAGGTTACCACCGACAATGTTCTCAAAGCGCTGAGGTCATTAAATCCTAAAAAGGGGGCGGGACCCGATGGAATTCCCAACATTTTCCTCATAAACTGTGCGGCAGGACTCTGTGAACCGCTCACACACATCTTCAACACATCGCTACAACTTGGTACCTTCCCCTCAGACTGGAAGACATCTTATGTTAGTCCGACTCATAAGGATGGGTCCAGATCTGATGTCTTAAATTATAGATCAATATGCATACAATCGGCACTTGCAAAATTATTTGAAAAGCTAGTCTTACCTCAGCTCAGTTCATTCTTTACTGATATCATCACGATTAGACAGCATGGATTTGTCGGAGGAAGATCGACCGTGTCAAACCTCTTTACATACGTCAGCTATATACTTAACACAATGAACAACGGACATAGAGTTCATGCTGTCTATACCTACTTTAGTAAGGCATTTTATAGAGTCAACCATCACATACTGTTAAACAAATTAAACCAACTAGGTGTACAAGGCAATGCTTTGAAATGGCTCAGCTCTTACCTGACAGACAGGCAACTTCAAGTTCGGGTCGATGGTCACCTCTCGGCAAGCTACAAGGTAAAAACAGGAGTACCACAAGGATCACATCTGGGTCCCATCCTGTTCAACGTTTTTATCAACGATATTGGTTCCAATTTCTGATCAGAATACCTTCTCTACGCCGATGACTTAAAAATCTACAGAATGATTGCTAACGACTCAGATGTTCATGCTCTACAACAGGATATTGATCATCTCTCTACATGGTGTACCAGTAATAAGCTGGATCTAAACATAAAAAAATGTGCAGTAATATCCTTCTCACGATCGCATATCATACTCCCCACTAACTATAAGCTAGATGATGAAAATATCATTGAAGTTAAAGACATAAAAGATTTGGGCATCATCATAGACAGCAAGCTACCGTTCTCCAAACACATTAGTAAAATAACCCTACAGGCACACAAGATGCTGGGCTTCGTCATCAGGACATGCAGAGACTTCTCGAATCCTTATTCACTGTTGAGTCTTTATCAATCACTGGTCCAGCCAATCCTGGAATATGGATCAGTCATTTGGTCTCCATATACGGACATTATGATTAATTGCATTGAGAAAGTCCAGAGAAAAATGTGTAGAACGCTAACTTTTCGCCGAGATCAACTAGTAAATGACAACATACTGGAGGAAACCTGCCGTTACTTCAAGATTAATAGTCTCAGATCACGACGACAAATTGCTGACCTGGCTTTTTTCTTTAGTGTTGCAAATGGCCTTATCGATGCACCTGAAATCAAAAGCAGCTTCGAATTTGCACCATCTGATCAACCATTAAGACGTAAACGACTGCTCAAAATTGCTAAATCGTACAAAAACTACGTCACTAATGGGCTACACAATCGCGTTGCCAATCTTGTAAATTCCTTACACAGTGATCTGGATTTCTATGGAGGAACGTTTAACAACTTCATCGCCGCCACAAAGAACCTGCTACTCACTTAAAATTAAATAATTATTCATTTAAATTAATCACGTGAATTTTTCCCTGATAATCTTTATAATCTTTATAATTTTTATAATTTTCTGTAATCTCTTATTTATATTGCCGATTGGCGTTAGTATAAATAAATAAATAAATAAATAAATATATGTTCATGTATGTGATCATATATGATTATATATAATCATATATATAGTTATATATAATCATGCATGATTATATATAGGGTCATATATAATTATATATAATCATATAAAACCCCATACATAATTAGATCTGATCACACCTGGCTGTTATAACTCCATATATAATCATACATAAGTCTATATATGATCAGATCGATTTATATATAAGTCTATATATAGTTAGATCTGATCATACCTGGCTGTTATAACCCCATATATAATCATATATAAGTCTATATATGATCAGATCTAATTATATATGAGTCTATATATAATTAGATATTATCATACCTCGCTGTTGTAACCCCATATGTAATCATATATAAGTCTATATATCATCAGATCTGATTATATATGAGTCTATATATAATTAGATATGATCATATCTGGCTGTTATATCTCCATATATGAGTCTATATGTGATCAGATCTGATAATATATAGGCCTATATATAATTAGATCTGATCAGACTTGCGTAGTCAGATGTTATCAAAATTTTTTCTTGGAAAAAAAAAATTTTTTTTTTGGTCTTCAAAAAAAGTACAAAATGATGTTTACCATTACGTTTAAATCATTCTGAAATAAAAAATTTGTTACATTTCCTATTGAATGTTTAGGTCTGCTCTGCTACTTACTGCTATTCTACTGCTCTGCTACTGCTTAACAGTCAAATCATTATTTACTTTATTATTCAAATAAATCTAATGTAATAATGAGATTCAGTAAAATAAATAATTTAAGACTATCAAAATATGTTATAAAATTAATTTTTATATTATATTTGTGATAAACTGATTTGATACGTTATGTACTTCTTATAATCATTGTCATATAAGATAGCAGCACAGCAGACGGGAACTTCAAGGCGCACGGATATCACCAAAGTTAAGCAGCATTGAGCGTGGTTAGTAGTTGGATGGGTGACCGCTGGTGTTATAGCCGCAAAATTTTATACAAAGTTTTTTTTTGTATTTTAATTGGTTATGTAGAATCGCGTAAGACCATATCAAGTACTACATCCATAAAAGTAACCAAGTAATTAATTAGAAGTAAAAATATATAATTAAATATTGTTATATATAATTATATATAGTTATGTATTATTATATATAGTTATACATGATTATATATAATTAGACCTGGCCAATTTTTGGATCTGATCATATATAGACAATTATGCATGATTATATATGAATAGACAAAATCTTCTTTCATCGGGAAAATATGATGATTTGAGTTTTGTTTATACTGGTTTTAATTTTCTATTTATTATAATAACCCTCAAGTAGATGTATGTGATTTTGCAGGTATTTTAGAGCCATATCTTTACTAAAAGATGATGTATAAATTGCAATATCATCTGCGAATAGAGCTAAATTTGATTTTTGATATTTAGGAATGTCGTTAATGTATATCAGAAATAGGATAGGTCCTAAAATCGAGCCCTAAGGAACCCCTGCGACTATATTTCTCATAGAACTACAGCCTTCTCCAACTATTACAGAAAATCTTCGATTTTTTAGATAACTATCTATCCATTTGATTATGTACAGAGGTACGTTTAATTTGTTTAGTTTGTAGATTAGTGCTTTTTTCCAGATTGTGTCAAAAGCTTTTTTAATGTCTAGCAAAAGTAAAACGGTGCTTCTATTTTTATTAAATTCAGTACTAATATGGTCAGTTAGTCTGACTAGTTGTTTTAAAGTAAAATGTTTAGGTCTGAAGCCGAATTGTTCTGGTATTTAAGATATCGTTATTAATTAATTATGATTTAATGCAGTTATTGATAATTATTTTGAAGACTTTTTCCAGCGTAGCAAGGAGACTAATTGGCCGACAGTTCTGCGGAAATTGTTTGTCTTTTCCAGGTTTATGGGATGCTAGAATTTTGGCCTCCTTCCATGGAGATTTTTCCAAATTATGTTTTGCGAGTCATCAAAACGAGGGCCTTTTTTATTTTTAGTTTTATTTATAGCCTTATATAATTCAGTAGATAATATGTGAGTCAGCTCAGCGGTATTTATCGATGATTCACTTATTTCTCGGTAATGATGCTTTACAATTCTTTCGGTGAGATGGTCACTGAGATCTAAAGTTAATTTATGCACCTTTTCAATTACGTTAGCTGAGGCATTAGTTTTATCACAGTCGTTATAAACAAGTCCAGTTTCGCCATGCAATGTGGGTTGTAACCTGAGAGGTTTAATTAGTGTATTAGGAGGTTATTGTCATTTTTATGAGTCATTTAGAATTTCATAGACATAATTATTATTGATTATTATGACAATTATTCATTAATTTTCATTATTGTATTATTTAGTTAATATTTTTATGTTATTGGTACTGAATGTTTGATTAAATTAGAAATTTAAAGAGTGTGAGAAATATTCTGTCCTGAGTGAAATTTAGTAATTATTTTGTAAGAAATTATTTTAAAGAATAAATACTTAGAAATTTGGCTGACGGAATGGATAGATAATGAAAGAATGAAGATTAAAATAGAAAATAATTATAAGTATTTCGACTAAATTATTTTGCAGAAAATAAAAACTTAGAAATTTTCGACGATCGATGAGCTTGCGTGAGCCTCGATAGAGGGCGAAGATTTCTCGTTCGTAGTGATAGTTCAAAAATATGTTAAGTTCGATTTCGAAAATAAATTTGACAAGCAGTTCTTTCTCGGGAGAATTACTTGGTTGAATACTTAATAATAATAAATATTTATTTGCCCTTATTCAGGGGTATAAATGCGAACCCCCGTTCCGCTTACAATGAACACTTAACTACTACTTATAATTAAATTACATACTTAGCCTAATACATTATTTCTTATCTACATCTCTCACACGGCACACTACCAAACCATCGAGACGGCGGAAAAAAGAAAGCCACGCAAGGCAAAGAAAAAAACCACCCAGCGTCTCCTCCACTCATACCTCCATCCATCTCACCCATCCTTCCGGACCTCCGTTTCCGCTGTATCTCCACTACTTCCTAACCGTACTATATATTGGAGCCAGTAAACCCCCATAGCATTTCGATCCCTATAAGCCAGTTTTCCCCTTGTCCTTCCTCCCCTAACACCTGACTTCTCATCTCCTGCCACCCCTTTTCCCATCCTAAGCCTGAACATATCTCCCAAACATGATCCCAAGTCTCCAACTCCCTCCTACATACATTACATAGCCTTTCTTCCCTACTCTCCCAGTATCTGTCCCCTTTCAGTACGTCTCCTAACCTGAACCTAGCTATTCTGCTCCATCTATCTTCGCTCCAACCCTTTTTGAGGTAACCTGGGGTGCCACCACTTATGCTGAATTTGTAGTCCCCATTACTCCTCGAACCTACTATCCTATCCCATCTCTCCCTTTCCTGTCTAACTTTTTCTATCTTTATCATATCTTCTCCTCTCATTAGACCCTCCTCCCATTTCCTCTCTACTTCCACTAGATTCAATCCTCTCCCCTCGTAAAAGTCCCTTCTCTCTGCTTCCCACCCTCCAAGACCTCTTCCTGCCCTTATTCTTCTCCTCATTTCCATTCTGCATCTCTATGGAATTAACCCTCCACCTCCTTGCTCCACTCTTTTCTCATAACACCAAGCTCTCAACCCCGCTTTTCCCTCCAGTCTCTCTCTCTGTAACTCCTCTCCAACCATGTAGCCTGCCACTCTTCTAGAGACCCCATCTTAGGTATCTGTCCTGAATACTCTCCAACTCTTCCCTGGCTTTCCATCCCCAAATTTCTACGCCATAACTCAATACTGACCACACCAGCCTGTCGAACAACCAAATCCTTCTAGCCCAATCTCGCCCGAACTTCCTTTTTCCGATCCCCCAAACCTGTCCCAAGATCCTTGCTCCTTTAACCACTCTCTCTCTCACATGATCATTCTGGTCCCCGTTCGCCCTTATCACATAACCTAGATACGTGTATCTGTCCACCTCCTCCACTTCTTTTCCATTCCAATTCCATCGAAGCTTCTTCTTTTTACCTCCACCTTTTCTGCACCTCATAATTTTTGTCTTTCCTACATTAATCTCTAATCTTTTCCTAGCCACATATCTTTCCAAGGTCCTTATCATTCCCCTCATTTCATCTTCATCCTTAGCTAATAAGGCAATATCGTCTGCGTAGGCCAACGAGTACACTTTCTTCCCCCCAAAAAGCTCAACACCTCCCCATCTCCCTTTCTCCAGCTCCTCATCCAGGTCCGCCAGGAAAATCACAAATAGCAGAGGGCTTAGAGGACACCCTTGTCTAACTCCTTTCTCCGTCCAAAACTTTTCTCCGAGCTCCTTTCCAACTCTAACCCTGCTAGACGTTTCCCTTAGCACTTCTTCACATCTCTTCACCAATCCCTCACTAATTCCTCTTCTCCTCATCGCTTCACACAGTTTCTTCCTGTCCACCATATCAAAGGCCGCTTTGAAGTCCACAAATAATATCACCATTTTCCCCCTATACTTGTCGATTTCACGATTGATCAGGTAGTTCAGGACGTACACATTATTGATAGTTCCTCTCCCCTCTCTGAAACCTGCCTGTGATTCAGGCAATAGTCCATTTCCCTCCACCTCCATCTTTAGACTCCTTTCCAGAATTCCAACATAGACCTTATATGCCGTCTGAGTAATTGTTATCCCTCTATAGTCCTCCACCTTAGTTCCATCGCCCTTCTTCCTTATTGGTACAATCACACCATTTTTCCAGTCCTCAGGCCACTTCTCTCCATGCCAGATTCTTTGGCTTGAATACTTTGGGTTGAATACTTTTCACCAAGTAATTCAAGAGGATGATACTCTACTTGGAGTCTGACCACGACCCGGGTAATTATCGTAGACCGACCGGATGAAAGTGCGAGTCCCCGTATCGAGGCGTTCAGCTGAGGTACGGTAGGTGACCAAAAGCCGTGTAGGTAAGGGCGAGGAGGATACTCTCCACTCGCTCTCGGGGTTGAGTTTAGGGCCCCCACGGCTGACGGCTAGTCACCCTGGAGGGAGGGGGTATTACATGGGAACTAGTGTGTTTATAGACCGCGTTTTTGAGTTTTGAACCGTGAATACCGTCGTGTATGTTTGGAAAAGAGTGTTCTATTGTTTATATTGCTTATATTGTTTATATTGTTTATTGATTTTGAACCGCGTTATATGATTTTGAACCCCGAATATGTGTGTAAAGAGTGTTCTAATGTATTGTTTACATTGTTTAATTTGATTATATTGTTTATATTGTTGATTAACATGATCAGGTCAATAAATAGATTTTCTTTCTTTGATTTATTAATTAAAATGAAGTGTTTTGCTTATATTTAGTTATTTTTGTTTCAATCCCCGTTTAACCCTGGACTCCGGCAAGCAAATTTCGAGCCAGGGATTTAGATTAATCAATTAGGTGTTTAAATTCGAAAACAAATCCCTTTACAGAGTATGTGATTATTTATATTTTCATAGCATTCCATAGGAAATTATTTTTTTAATTTATTAGTAATTTTTTCAATGATGTACTTTTTTATTTCACATTCAATTAAATGTTATGTACGAAAAATATAATCTTAGAATTTGGTAGCTGGACTATCGGAGGTTTGGATAACAGATGAATTTCCCTAACGAAAGGATCGTTAGGTTTTTAATTTATGGGTTCGCGAAGGTGAAAACCCCGGAGAGGGCCCCTTGGAATAGACAATCGACCTCGGAAATAGTAATAATAACCTCCACTTACTATTACGAATCTGACTTGAATGATGATTCAGGCTGGGATTACACGTTTATCTTTATCTTCTTCCGCTGCTTGGCTGCTTTCTTCCTCCTGCTGTCTGGAGATCGAAGATTGAAGGTTCGTAACTTAAAAATGATGATACACTTCGATTCGGGTTTTAGTTTGTATATTCTGGTTAACTGGCCCTATGGGCAAACACGTCTTAATTTACACTTATCACTTATTAACTATTAACAATATAAAATGATGATTGAAAGAATATGAGTTCGTAACCGAAGTAACGACTCCGGCAAACAAAAGTTTGCCGTTTAAAGTTCACAAAGAAAAATATAATTTGAGAGGGGACCAGGTCACCGGAACTACGGGAATCTCGATTATCGTAAAGACGAATCGTGGCTCGAAGAATCACTATCACAGAACTCGGAAATACCGTTAAGGAAATCGAAATGGATAGTTAGGGAAAAGATGAATAATTAATTTAATAATTGAAGTCTGCCTATACGTGTCGGGGTATAGGACTCACCCGGGCTTCAAGGCAGAACTGTTACCTTGTAAATAAGCTCGTGAATTATGGTGTTCGCGGTTTTTATCACTTCGGTCGCGATTTAAAAAAGTGGATACTAATTAAACAATTGGTTCTTTTAATGAGGTGACAATGCGCGGTAATGTGTATTCTTCAGCCACGAGTCAGTTGTCGCGCAGTCCTGGTTGTTGTTCCCTAAATATGCAAGCGCTGCACTTTTCGGCTGGAATGGGAGACCCTGTATTATATACGGTCTGCCGGATATAACATAAATAACAGATGTGGTTTTTTAATTGTTAGTGTTGAAAATTACGGGTTTTATGAAATTCACACCTATGGTAGTTTCTTATTTTGATAGAATCGAGAAGGTGTTCGGGAAGTTGGCAATATTTATTTGATTTTTTTGTGAAAATAGATTTTTTGATAGAGTGTTGTATTATTTTGGTAAGGTTTTCTACTGTATTGTCTATATGTATAGGTGTTGTTAGTTTGTTATTTATTTCAAGTTTTTTGTTAATAATAGATCGAAAACTCGACCAGTTTGCGTTTTTATAGTCTAGATAGTTTGGATAGTTACGCTTAAAAGTAGTATCATTTATTATGACTAGTATCGGCAGGTGGTCCGAGTCAAGTTCATTGATTGTAATGGGCTTCGTGATTTTTTGAACGTTTTTATTAATTAAGATGTCCACATTAGATGGAAGAATATTATTGTAGGTATAGAGAGAGTCATGTTAACAGACACTCAATGTTAACAGAATGCTTAAGCATGTAATTATATAGAGTGCATCCATTAGCGTTAGTTTGCTTGCAGTGCCATTGAGGATGTTTGGAGTTTAAATCTTCTATGATAATAACTTCATTGTTTAATCTCAATATTCTATTCAAGACATTTATATTTAAGTTTGTTTGGGGATGATTATAACAGCTTACTATGAGTGTATCATCACTTAATCTGATAGCATGTGCTTCGATATTTTTAGTTTGGACGGGCAGCTCTGGATGACTAATATTATTTTTAATAAATATTGTTGCTCTTCCTCCTCTATTTTTACTCTCTCTATCCTTACGATAGTATTTGTAGTTATTAATATAACATTTGTCGCCCTTAATGAGCTTAGTTTCATTTATTACCAAAATATCTACTTTGAATCTAATAGCAAATTCTGTAAGTTCAGTTAATTTATCACGAATTCCATTTGCATTCCAATGAACTAAATTTACAGCTTTATTTCTCGACTCAGCCATGATTTATACTATTACTTGTTACTACAATTCTTCCAAAATGCTACACGAGCTCAATTTTTCATTCAAGTCCAATGCCAACTTTCAAAGTTCGTCAAAATTACATATAAAATTTAATTTTTGTGCTTCATCAACTAAATTACTAAACTTACTTATTAGACTCGAATTTGAGCTAGTGTTGCAATTGTTATGTACAACATCATGTTTAAGTGTGTTTGAATCTGTTGTGTTCACTATTGGTGCTGCCATTGCTGCTGCGTAGTTGATTTGTAGCATATCTAGATCCATTTGATGTCTTGTTGTTGGTTCGAAGTTTTTTAGTAGACCTCTTGACCTTGTAACAGAGTAAAATTACCCTAAATCGTTAAGTCGCCGGATATCGATAATTATTTGACATAGCACTGGCGCGTCTCGATCTTCGGGCCTAATGGGAGAATAGGAGGGGGGTAATTTTGGGTTATTGTAGGTGAGTCGTGCAGTGGTAAAGGGAGAAGTAGTTGAGTGATCAAACAAGTGCCAGCAGAAAGTCCAAAGAAGAAAGCCCACTGGATTCAAGGAGTTTTCTTCAAATTAAATTTTACAAAGTATTAAGACTTTCTACATAGAAGAGCCGCGGGGTCATATACTCAGCTCATCTAATTACTTCTCACTTTTTATTAAAGTACGTATTTAATTAATTAACTATTCTCAATCATAATAATAACAGTTCAATAATTAATTGATTGCAATTCAATTTTGATTCGTGAGTTGTCGTTGAGAGTACCTCAAGGGGGTTTATACCCGAGGACTGCTCAAAGACCTTGTGGTGTTGATTGTCGTGAAAATTTATTTTATAACTCGATTCATTATGAATAATTCCGAACATCGGGAAAATCGGTTCAGTTGCAACTATTTTATTTAATGAAATAAAACCGAATAATATATTCTTCAAGAAAATTCCATTGTCTTCTCACAGACTAGTTAAGCCTTGGTTGAATCGTACAACGCAATTAACTCGTACCCAAGGTCAAAAAGTTACCACGCACTAGCGAATATTTGGCGTCTGTTTTGAGCACGCAATATTCTTTATTGAATAATCCACGAGATTATTAATTGAATAATTGAAGGTAACATGACATAAAATCCAAGGTCATTATATCCGCGACACTATATCCGCGTCATTATATCCGCGCGACATAAAATCTTTGGCGATATATCCGTGCTATAATATCCTCGTGCTATTATATTCGCGACACTATATCCGCGACATTATATCCGCGCGACATAAAACCCTTGGCGTTATCCTTGGTGGGGGTTAGGGGGCGAAGCCCCCCAGTTGAAAAGCTTAAAGGCAGGGTGAGGAAAAAAAATTAGACGGGGTCCAGAGGCGAAGCCCCGGTAGGGGTTGGGGGCGAAGCCCCCCAGTTGGAAAATTAATGACGTTATATATGAATATAATGTGGGATAATTGTACAATGGTATATTGCAAGTGATCATTAAAAGGTGTATATATTCATATTTGTAGTTGTCGTAGTAAAGATAATCGCTTTTATTAATACTATGTTGGCAATGTACCCAAGTTTACTTAGGTTTAATCCTCTCGACAAGGCGTGTATGACTCAGTCAGTATTGTGCATTACTGCTGATTACTCATCGCTCATTGATATTTGTGGTATCTGGTTGTTTACAATCTTCAGTTCTCGTCGTTAATGTTTGATACGTGAAATATTCATATTTATTAATTTAATAAGTTTTGTTTATGTGTATAATGCCGTTGAAATTTATCCAATCTCAGAAAGGACACCCAATGTTATTATTTAAGGGTTACCTGTACACAAGAAGAAGTGATAATGCTAATGGATCAATTACGTGGAGATGTAGAGGATACGCAAAGCACTCATGCCACCTTGTGATTCACACTACGTTCGACACGAAGACAGGTATGCATTGTGTATGTTATTTAATTATTGTTATTAGTTTCGTTTTATTGATTATATTTAATATTATTATTATTTAAGGCAGGTTAAGTTGTTGGTAATATCCCGGAGCATCAACATTCTGCTGACATTGACGATGTTAATGGAACTGATGTTATGGCTAAAATTCGTCAGCATGCACAAAAATGCAATGATATGCCAAGTATGATAATCGCCAAGAGATTAACGTACCACCATCAACATTAGCTAGTTTACCGAACGAATCGGCCATGAAGCGTGCCATACAGCGTGTTCGACAGAAACAAAATCCCCAGGTCGTCGTTAATGCAACATCACGTAGGGAGCTTGTTATTCCTCATGAGTGTCAATTGACTATGAAAGGCGAATAGTTTATGTTATTTGATAGTGGTGCTGACGATAATCGTATATTAATATATACAACTGCTCAGAATCTAAAATATTTGGCTACCTGTAATCAATGGCTATGCGATCGTACGTTTCGTGCTGTTCCCAAAATATTTACTCAGCTGTATACTTTTCGTGGTTATAAGAAACGTAAATCCGTGCCTCTTGTGTACGCAATAGCCCCGAATAAATCTGAAATGACATATTCTATAATTTCAAAAACATTGAAGAATGCGAATAAGAAATTGAAACCAAAATGGGTAATGATTAATTTCGAGTTAGCGTTCATGCACGCTTTTCAGCGGATTTTTCCGAATACTGAAATCTCGGGATATCTTTTCCACTTTGGGCAGTGCTTGTGGCGTCGACTGCAAAGTAATGGGCAGCAAGCGCTTTGTAATAATGACGCTGAATATTCGCTGAATGTCCGTATGTTGATGGCATTACCATTTGTTTCTATTAATGATGTTATAGATGCGTATAATATGTTAATCAAAACAGATTATTACGATAATCATGACGCTGAATTATCCCAAATTATTGATTATTTTGAGGAGTCGTGGATTAAGGAGTCACAACCTTAGTGGTGGATATTGTGAGACATCGATTGGTGATGATCTTTTGTTATGTGTTGTATGCACTTGCATGCGCTTCTCATCTATTTTTTGGAGATGATTTAGGTTATTGGACATTCTTTGAAGTTGGATGGATGACTTCCTAAGCAGTCGACACACGTGGCTTGAGTTCCTTTAGAGTTTGACACTCTGCAGTTAGATGTTCTTCTATGCATTTAGTTTAGTTTGGGTATTTCCGCTGAAATTTCAAATTTTGGCCGGAAGTGCTCAACTAAATTTCCTGATAAAAATTCTATGAAAATCAAATAAATCGTCTCACCCCAAAATATCTTGGGAAATGCTCAAACACAGCTCCTGCTAAAAGCTGAACTCAAAATTCTAATTTTAAAAGGTTCTTCACGGAAATTGAATTTTGACACACCCTAATATATATACACTGATGGAAAAAATTAAGGGATCAAAAAAAAATTCCAAATTTTTGGGCAGTTTTCAACAGGCCGTAACTTCGAGACAAATAGTCGTACAGGAAATAAAATAAAAAAGGAAATTGTAGCTCCAAGTGTCTAGTTTTTGGATTCAAACTTTAAAATTTTGTACCCTCCACGGTTTTTGAGTAATCGTAGAAAAACCAGCAACAAAAAAATTTCCAAAATTTTTGAAGTGAAACTTCTTTATCGACGTATGGGAGAAATTTTGTAGCAATGTAAAAAAAATCGTCACGTTTTTCGGTTACGCGCCATGTTGCTTTTTTTTATCAAAGTTTAGTATAATGACGTAAAGAATATCATATAATATATGATAATAATATCAAAAATATGTTAGTTTTGAAGTTTGGTTTAAAATAAGAATAACAATATATTAATTTGAAAGTGATAAAATAAAGACTTATTCAAAATTAGGTGAATTTACAAGAAAAGTGAGAGTGATTATATATTTCGTTTTATAAATTCAACGCGTGAGCATGATTTTAATATTTATTTCCCGGGAAAAAATGATCAGACCTGATGAACAGACTCATGAACAGGCATGAGTCTTCAGGCCTGATCAGGCATGAAAAGTGACCATGCCTGACCAGACCTGGCCAGGCATGCTCAGGTCTGATCAGATCTGTTCATGTCTGACTCGATCAGGTCCAAAAAAAAAATAGTTGTACCTATGGGGATTCGAACAGTAGACGCCGCGCTCTCCAGACTGCTACTCTAACCCTTGACCATATAACTTATCTTCACTTTAGAGGTATCTTTCAAATTACTTCAAGTAATTTTAATTTTATACATGACTTATCTTTACAGTTAAGGAAGTTAACTATGTCTAGTTTATTAATTATTAATAATTTATTATATATCAGAGTTTTTTGTTTAAAACGGCTATGTATTTTTTTTGCTCCATTAACATGTGGCTCTATGCACAGTAATAAAGAAAAATTTCTTTAAGGTTTATTCCAGAATTATAATTTTGTTGTTTTCTTTTAATTAAAAATTTTTTTTTTTATTCAAAACGTATAGGTAACTAAGAATTATCTGTGTGTTCTACGATTCAGCAATCTTTCATACTACAGCAATGAACCAAGGCGTAGCTTAAGATAATAACAGACACCCTGAAAGGACTTATCGCCTATCGATATCAACTGATCTATTTTGGATATCAAAAACTTTATGCTTAAGCCGATATTTTTAATAAAAGTTGTAAATTTAAAATTAATAAGGGGATAGAAATTGATGTGTCATACGGAACAAATTAATTTTAAAAATAGAACTAAAAGAAAAATCAGACATAAGCAGACATGAGCAGGCATGAACAGGCATGATCATGTTTAATTTCAGGTCTGGTCATACATGAACAGGCCTGATCAAGTCTAATTTCAGGCCTGATCATACATGAACAGGCATGGTCAGGTCTGATCATTTTTTCCCGGGTTGAGGTTAACCTCACTTTTTGATTGTAAGTATCAGTAAATGTATATAAATCTGTTAAAATTAGCAAGTATAAATAAATATGACTGTAAATCTAGTGAACATTTTTAATTCTAAAAACAAAAAAAAATATAAATTAAACAATAATTTAAAAATAAAACAAAACACTATTAGAAAATAAACATATGTATACGTACATCTTTTTTAATTATTCATTTTTAATGATTTATTTTTTCTTTTTAATTCTATAAAATCGTTGCATGTCTACAAGATTAACTGTCATCATATAATTGTATTACTTTGAAAAGATAATTCCAATTATTTATTCATAACTTGTGGAATTGATCAAGTCATTAAATATCTGCTTTGAATTATTTTAAGTGGATATTTTAATGTAAATCTTGCATTAGATAAATCTTTGAAGCTAGTTGAATTTTTAAGAGACAATTTAAATTTATGTCTACAAAACAGTCACAAACATCAACAAAAATCTGGTACTACAATTGACGCAGTTTTTACAAGACTACTAGAATCCGTAGAATGTATAACATATATTTCATATTTTAGCTACCATAAGCCATTAATTACAAAAATATTTAATAATAATAACAATAGGAATAATGATGCGATCATAATTGATGAAATACAACAAAAACAATGATATTATAATAAGAACAATGATAAAATAAATTACTCATTAATCGTATGCATGTCTATATTAATAAAATAGCTTTAATTTAATACGGAAAAAATTGTTTTTCTTAAGGCTTAACCCTTATCTACGCCACTTTCGTGAAGTTGCAAATAGTAGAAAAATAATAGGTTGTAAAGAAGTTTCCCTTCTTACCTGTGTACTCTGGTACACACACATATTTTTTTTATTTTTTTTTTGGTCTATGGACGTGGAAAAAATTTCTTTAGCTTAACCACTATAAGGATCGGATACCTTATTCTTTTAGCTTTAATTTGCTTTTTTATACATCCTGATACGCCCACTTCTCGCCGAGATATCGTTCTTCAAATGGAAAAGGATCCTTTTGTCTTTGATTATCGATATCTTAGCAACCAATGATCGCACAGAAATTTAAAGGTGGGTTTTAAGAAATTGAATAAATTCTCTTTTTAAATTTTTTCTTTTTGTCACATGAATTTGAAAATGCAACAGAAAAGTGCTTTTAGTGGTTTTTTGGAAAATCAAGCGCTGGATCGAAAATATTGAGGAAACCACGAATGTTAAGTGTGCCTTCTATAGTTCAATATGTCCAAAAATACCCTACAAGAAACCAAATTAATCCAGCCAGAGAAATTTTTGCGATTTCCAATTCGCTAACATAACATCGAACTTAGTGCATCGGGCTCCAACTTCGATTACTTTAAAAGAAATTAAAGAAAAACTAATGGAGATAAAGATTCCACCAGTATTAGACAGAACAACACAGATCGCTCTCGGATTATTAATTGTAGTACTTGTTTTAATTTGCACCCTATTTATTATTATAATTAGAAACAACAAGAAGAACGTAATCATTACTAACAAGCCAACTAACACAAAACCTATTGACACAATCTTCGAGTTAACGGAAGATTATGCGCAACGGGTACCCGCACCTATGCCTAAGATCGGAGATCCAATTAACCGTATACGTATGAGAACTCTACCTCCTCTTCTCTTTGCAATGAATTCACTACCAGAAGATATTTAAACAAATTCCATACACCATCCATTCGAAAAACATAGCTTTAGACCTTTTTCTTTTTATCCATATAACGGAGAAAACACATAACCACACTTTACGTTCAACTACTTTTTACAGTGCACAAGTAGTCATTATGAGGGCCAAACACACCCCTCCACAAACAAAACGTCGGTTCGGCAAAATCTGGAGGCGTCAAAGCCTGAGTCATAAACAAAACAAAGTACTTTCTGAGTATGTGAGTACAACACCAAATTCTTATCGCGAGAAGGCATTACTGCCCTATCACGAGGTATTACCTACACTATTCAGTTACTTTATAAACCTTATATTAGATTTATTAGGAAATCGAAACGATATCTTAATCTATTTGTATCCCAGGACGGGCGAAACTCGTGAAGCAATCGGTAGTCTTTTAAACATATAACATTACTTTTTGAAATTTGCCACAGTAAAGTTAAATGTATTTCAATTACAAGAATACGCTAACATCATAGTAAGCGATGGTCAATTTGAAGAAACAAAATATTTAGTCGAAAACTTTCAAACAATAAATACGACGACCTTATTAAGTATCACGATACTATTTCAACACGAATCAATAATGTACTACCTTCTTAGTAGAAGCACACCTGTAAACAGGCGAACATTGGACACCGACGACTTTATGCCGTTGTCACGATCGACAGTTAATCTTAATTATGTAATTGTTGTTTTGAAGATAACAATAGAAGTGTTTACCTTCTTTTATTACCGTGTACCTGAATATCTCGAGCGGTAAAGATATAGATACTTTATTGCTGTCCCTTTTACTATACGAATGTTGTAATCCTGTCAAAATGGGACAAAACTCCACTATTTACAGTCAAACCAGGTCTCCAGTTTATATAGTGTTCGATCGAGCAGAGTCTTTCCTGACCACTCAATTTCCTAAGAATTGTTGGAAAAAAATTCATTTCAACGGGTCTGAATTTTCGACTCGGGAATGTTCATATTAAACGAAAATCATTTATAGATCCAGTTATTTACACGGTATGATTAACAAGCGTACTATAAAAGCTTGGTTACAATTTTTGATCAAATCTCCACTTTATACAATGTATGAAATAACATTGGATCAATTATTTTTTTGAAAACGACTCAATCCCAACTAACGTTCCTCCAGAAGATATAAGTGAACACACACCCATTGAAGAAAGTTTAACTGCTCAACAACATACACTGTTATGGAATGAGGATCAATACTTACGTATTGCACCAGGAGAACAAAATACTCCACGGAGTTTGTTGTTCTAAAAACATGCGGAAGAGCTTTCATTCCCATCCATTTACTTGGGTCAATTTCGGAACTTCAGAGAAGGAGTCAAGGTAACACCATTCACAACAGCTTCAAGTGAATTACGAAGATCTGATCGTCGAGCTGTAACACCGTATCATCTTTTATATGGTGCAATGAAAATTATGCGATTAAGAGTTCGTGATTCTCTTACTATTGCGTTTAAACATGTTGGTAAAAATACAGCAGTCACTCAACAACGAATTGATGACGAACAATATATTAATAACTGTATCGAAACCAACCTTGCTTTTCTACGATCAATTCCAAATTCGACATGGTATTGATCGAATCTTAAAAAAGACCTTTTTGCTATGATTAGGCAACTTGGTAAACCAACAATTCTTCTGACAATTAGTGCTAAAAAAATCGACTGGCCGGACTTAATTCAAAAATTGTACAACTCAAAACATTGTTAAGTCGACATTACGCTAGAAGCTGCCGAAAACTTGCATTATCTGGAGAAAACGACTTTAATTAATGAAGATGCTGTAACTTGCGCGATCTACTTTAACAAGTTAGTGAATGTTTTGGTTTCTATCTTGCAATCAAAAAAATTTAGTCCTTTTGGGAAATATTACGTTGTAGATTACTTCAAGAGGATTGAATTTTAACATCGCGGAAGTCCACACGCTCACATGTTACCATGGTTGAATAACGCTCCGGTGGATGCTCTAAATAATAACAAAATTGATGCTATAAAATATAATAATTAATTTGTAACAGGGTAAAATGACCCTAAATCGATAAGTCGCCGGATATCGATGATTATTCGACATAACACTGGCGCGTCTAGATCTTCGGGCCCAAAGAGAGAATAGGAGGGGGTAGTTTTGGGTTATTATAGGTGAGCCGTGTAGTGCAAAAGGGAGAAGTAGTGTGACCGCCAAAGAGAGTGCCATGGAAAATCAAGAAGGACCGTTCCCCGGAGTAGGAAAAATTGTTGCCAATAGACTTGTAACAGGGTAAAATTACCCTAAATCGATAAGTCATCGGATATCGATAACTATTCGACATAGCACTGGCGCGTCTCGATCTTCGGGCCTAAAGAGAGAGTGGGAGGGGGTAGTTTTGGGTTATTATAGCTGAGCCGTGCAGTAGAAAAGCGAGAAGTAGTGTGACCGCCAGACATAGTGCCACGGAAATTAAAAAGGACCGATCCCTGGAGTAGTGACGAGACGAAGGAAGCCAACTACAACTAGGCCTTCATCCTCAATAAGAGAGTTAGATCATTATTTTATTCGTCAAGGTATCAATTATTACTCTGTGGGAAAGAAGTGGACCGCGGTTTACCCAACACCCAGTTACTTCTCCCTTTTATTATTAATTGGATCGTTTAATCGACGATTATTTAATTAGTTATAGTAAAACATTTGTTAGTTTGGATTGAGTGATTTTCCTGGGGGCTTATACCCGAGAGTCACTCAACCGACCTTGCGTGAGAAATTTTAACAACCAAAAATTAGTCAATTAAATTAATTAACATCCGAAAAATTCGTTTAATAAATTGTTATAATCTTATAACAATTAACTTAAGGAAAATTGATTAATTTCGTTACTTGAAAAATTATCGACAAACCTTTTACTCGTGGAATTTTTGGTCGAGCGTCAGTACATTTTGTGTCGCAGTAAATTTCAAACATCCAAGGTCAAAGGCAACTAAGCTAGCGAATGTTCTATCTTACGAAGTTGAATGTTTCGACTTTTGTCGATTTTTACGATTTATAATTCTATCTTGAAATTTTTATCGAAAATTATATTAGGGATTAATTATTGAAATTATTGTTATATTGTAAATTATATTATTTATTAATTATTATTCAATTTATTTTGAGATTAATTCCGTGGACTAGATAAATTAAAATCTAATAAAAAATTAATTATTAATAGCGTGGACATTAAGTCTAAGAAATAAGTTAAATTAAGTTGAAAATTTTACAGGAAAGTTACGTTATAATCAATTAATTTACATCAGTCATTTTATGTTAATAATTATTCAACTTGGTTATTGAACATTATTGAAATTAAAATAATTATTGAAGTAATTTCTTGGTTATTAATTTGAAAAATTAAGACCAATCGTTTTAATCGATTATCGTTGTCATATTAAGACCCTGGTAGTAAAGTAGTCAGGAATTTTAATCTGATCAAAAATTAATCTATTTTAATACGTTAAATCAGAGTTATAATTAACAATCGGAATTTAGGAAGTAAATGTTAGTTCAACGATATTTGGAAATTGATTGTTAATTGAAAAATATTGTTTCATAAAAATTCTAATGATTGGATATTTCAATTGGCTAAATCTTAGGTTCTAATTAAAATTAAATTATTATTAAATATTAAATTTATAAATAAATTCAAATCACTAGTGTCAGTGTGAGACAAGTGTGGGTTATGTGTGAGTTGCAGAGTATCTAGGTCTACGTTTGATCACTGGGCTGTTACTCCTGTGAGCCGAGTCAACGACCCCTGCATACGATTGGTCTCTGTGCAGGTGATTAAAAAGTTTAGTTTGGTTTGTTTAGTTTGTTAATAATAATAATTCCACGTGTAGACACCGAAAGGGGTACGTACTAGAAATCGACGGGTAGACGCCGAAAGGGGCTCGTCGAGAATAAGGATATTGTTAAGTGTGGATAGTGTGTGTGAGTGAGTAAATTTTGTTAAATTTTTAATAAGTCAAGATACTCTTAAGTTTTCATTTTTATTGTCAATAAATAATGGCCAATCTTGTTAACTAATTATTCATTATCCAACATCACCTTCCTCCACTCTCTCTACCCTAAGAAAAAGAATTCTCAGCTCTGGACCGGTTCACACTACTTCTCCCTTTTCCACTGCACGGATCACCTATATTAACCCAAAACTACCCCTTCCTATTCTCTCTTTAGGCCCGAAGATCGAGACACGCCAGTGCTATGTCGAATAGTTATCGATATCCGGTGACTTATCGATTTAGAGTAATTTTACCCTGTTACAGAGAAATGGTGTCCTTACACTTTCCTTTCCGCAACGAAGATGCAGAAATTCTGTCAGAATTGAAATTCATCCAAATATATGATGAAAACGAGGATTTGATTTTAAATCGTCGACGAGAATTTGAATCAAATCTTGACATTCAAAAGACGATTCAAATTTGTCGCAATTTGTGTCGTAATGACATTAATCCTGCAAATGATGATGTTGAAGATGGAGCGACCAGATGCGCTGAACCTGATCCATGTCAACATTTGTTTAAAAATGCGAATTCAGATATCAATGCTGACATTCGTTTGGCTCTACTAAACAAACTTGGACCCATTGCCAAGAAAAAAGAAAATTTGATGTCAAATGCAGACTTTTGTAAATTGATGAGAATGTCAAACAGCAAACAAATTGAACTGTTACAACATGTAATATCACATCTATTATCTCCAAATAAAAGTCCTCTTCAAATTTTCTTGACTAGCCCAGCTGGTTGTGGCAAAACATTTGTTATCCGGCTTATCATGGATATTTATAATCGTTTTACAAATACTGATGGTTTATGCAATGCATACATTGTATGTGCTTCGACTGGTAAAGCCGCTGTAGCAATTGATGGTACCACGGAGCATTCAAGATTACTCTTTCAAAGTTATTTCCCTTAAGCGTTGAAGTAGCTCATCAGTATCAAGCACTCTTTAAATTTGTAAAAGTTATAATTATTGATGAAATAAGCATGATTAGTCCTGAATTACTTGGACACATTGATTCACGCTTAAAATAGATTACGGGAAACTTCGACACTAATTTTGGAGGATTGGACATGATTTTAATTGGTGATTTGCGTCAATTACCGCCAGTCAGAGCTACGTCAATTTATAAACAGCATAAACAAACAATTGTTAGTCCAATTCTGTGGAGAAGTCTTATATTTTACGCTTTAGTGGAAGTAATGAGGCAAGCTAATCAACTATTTACATCAATTTTAACCAAAATTGGTAACGGTGAACAACTAGAAAGTCATGAATTGGAACTAACACAATCGCGATTCTTTGCTGTCGACGAAGCCAACACATAATGTCCCCGTGGAATACGTTTATACAACACAAACCACGCTGTCGAAACTTACAATAAAAAAATTTTAGATGAAACTTCAGACACACATATTTCTATAGCTCAAGATATTTATACTGGATGCACATCAACAGAATAACAAGCTTTTGTACGACAGAAATTGCACGAAATGTCAATTATTGACACTGGAGGTTTACCATATGAAACAGTATCTGTACAAGGTATTTTTTATATGATAACAACAAATATTGATATCTCAAATGGTTTAGCTAATGGCGCTGTCGAAAAATTATCATGCATTGAACGAGATGATTCAAGAGAGATAACTTTTGCATGGCTTGAGTTTCCCGATTTGCCGAAAACTGGTGAAAGAATTAGAAAAAAAGTTGCTGGTCATGTTGCGGCTAATAATATTAGTAAAACAGCTGTATCAATCGGAAGAAGATCGTCGACAATACCACTAAATAATAACAAAACGATGAATGTTAAAAGTTTACATCTGCCATTAGTTTGTGCTTGTGCGGCGACAATACACAAGTCTCGAGGAAGCACATACTCTGAAATTGTCTACGAATATGATGAGAAACATTCTCAATTATTAGTATACGTTGCTTTATCACGAGTTACTAATATCGAAGGATTATTCATTATATATATTATTATTCATATATATATAAATATATATATATTTCTTGTGTGCGTGTATATGTGACTGAACTCCTCCTAAACGACTGGACCAATTTTGATGGTATTTTTTGTGTGTGTTGAAGGGGATCTGGGAATGGTTTAGATTCACAATTTTGTCCGCTGGACAATGTTTTTTTAATTAATTTTTAATTTATTAGTAGTTGTTTGGAATGTATTAGTAGATTTTGGAATGTTTTACATTGGATCCGACAGACGGCGCTACCATCGCAGTGTCAAATTAAAGACGTGTAGACAGGACAACGTCTGTCGGGTCCGCTAGTAATTATATATAATTATTTTTACCCTGGTGAATTCACTGTGGATTCACAGTAAATTCACTGTGGATTCATTGTGATTTCACTGTGAATTCACCGTAGATTCACTGTGGAATCATTGTAAATTCACAGTGGTACCACTCTAAACTCACAGCATTACCACTATGAGATGACCATAAAACTACAGTAACCGAATGGCACAAAATTATAGTGATTTCACCGTAATTTCATCATGGTCGCACTATCTTTTTACTATTGTAAAATGCTGAAATAGCGGAAAAACTAAGGATCAGGTTTTGGTCTGGTTATCTCAATTAAAATGCGGAACTAATTATCAAAAATAACACTATAAATTTATTGACAATATTTACACTAAATATTTAAGATATTCAATAGCGGATTGTTGTGAAAAAAGCGGATTTATAATTTATTTATTTATTCAATTTAATAGCAAATATTAGAAATTAATATTATAATTTGATGTTCAATTTTGATTTTTATCACAAACTTTTTATTAAATTTATTTCTTTATTTTGTAAATATTAAATAACCAATAATAAGTATTTAACATTAATAATTTAATAATATTTAGTGTTAATTATATTAAATAAAAGTATTTTAATTTATATCAATAAATAATACATACGGATAGTTAACCTCAATTATATTGGAGCACTTGAAAAAGTATATAAGCACAATTTTTTTCACTAATATTCACAAATAGTTAGTAATATCAATCAAAATATTCAATTTAAATCACTACTGAATATAATTTATTAGCACGTATATAATTTGCATTGATACGAACCACGTGTTTTCAATACAAAAATACTAGAATAAATAACTTGAACATAGATACAGTGTATAGATGCACTATAGTGCATAATGCCCTTATAGTGGGGATAAAAAAATCCCACGATCTGGCTGCACTGCATAGGTTTACTATGTTGATAGCACTGTTTACAAGACTTATGAAAAATTTAGCAGCTAACTTTATACTGTCGCTTTTTTCTGTCGGTGTGCGCGCGCATCGTAAAAATTAACTCTCATCATTTTTCCCAATCGCGCCTAAAGAAGTATAACTTCAAAAAAAATTATCTTTGCTGCAGTGTATATATCTGTCAATCAAAAGCTTAACAATATCATTTCTTTTCTTCATCAACAATTACTTGCATATAGCCATGGAGGTGCTGCTCTAACTAATACAGATTATGATAAAATACCTCTTCTTTTAGGTGGTGATTTTAACGTAAACTTTGCATCTGACGATTCGACACCTCTAATTAACTTTTTATATGAAAAATTTAGTCTGCAATTAAATAACAATCCTAACATGTCGACAACTAAATACGGAACCACAATAGATGCAATTTTTTACACGTTATTTAAGGGGGTATTCTAGTCTAGAGATCCGAATTTCGAGCGTTTTTTGGCAATTAATATAAGAGAAGCAGTTAATATTTTTAGTATCGAATTTTTTATCATTGGTTTATTGATATTTCAAGAATACAAAAAAATACATTTAAAAAAAAAAAAAATTTTCAAAAAGATATAAGTCCTTGAAGTAGAGAAAAAAAAAGGCCGTGTCCCTCGTGAAAAGGATTTCTCCCCTTGTATTCATCTGAAAAAAAAAACAATGCCAAATTATTGATCAGTACAAATGTCATTATCGCACAAACCAACAAAACTTGAAAAAAAAATTTTTTTCACAAAATGGCGGCTGTTTGAAAATAATGGTCGATTTTTTTACTCATTTTTCAACTTCCTCCAATTTTTTAAAAATATTACAAATTTGAAATTTTCAATTTTTATTGCTTTGTGCAAAAGCGAGATAATTGAAGAATATTCATGGTAAATTTAAAGTAAATCGGCTGATTAGAACCTGAGATATCTGCATCACCGTATCGAAAAAAGTAGTTTCGAGAAAAACGCGTTTAAAGTTTAACGTTCAGTTTCAGGCAGCGTAACTCTGATAAAATAGTACGTATAACTTACATTCTTTTAATCAGCCATCCCAGCTTCATACATTGGGCCTTCCTCTACTTCATATTGACTGTTTTCAGCATTTCTCTCTGTATAACGAGCAGTTCTTTCCTCTTTTGAAGCATCTGAAGCTCGAACCTCAGACCGTTTAATTCTTACTGCGTTGCGCCTAACAGCAAACCCATGGGATTCCAGACCTATTTTTATTCCCATTAGACTCATAATTTGTAAAATAGGATAAAAGCCTTCATTAAAAATGCAAACTGCTAAACAATTAGCAATCTCAATTGTCTGGGACCCAGCATGGATATGTTTGGGTGCAAATGTCCATATTAAAGAGTTCAGTGACTCGTTGTTATTTTGAGTTTCACTGCCCAAGCAACGTTCTAATAAAGAATCATCTGATAAGCATTCGTAAAGAGGTTTTAGAACTTTTAAAACCTTATCAGTTAGAGGTTGATTCTCATGGTGAAAGTTATCCTCAGTTCTTTCGGCCGCTGCTTTCTGCCACTTGCACCAGCTGTCTGGTCCAGGTGGGCAATTCATGTAATGGAATTGTTTATTCTTAAAAGGGTCACAAGAAATTCCGGCTAGAGTACAAATTATTATATAAGTAAAGGTCAGCGTCCTCATCTTGATGGAGAGTTTAGAAGGTTTCCTCTGTTATGTCTTTCTCTCTCTCTTTCTTTCTGAAATGAGTAATATAATAGTTAGTATACGTATTTGGGATGTAAAATTTTGCTTGACTATTCCGATTCTATATCTCGGAGTTCAATATTTAATGGTAAACTGTGCCGATTATTGCGTTTCGTTTTATTGGGAATATAACTCTTTAGATTTTTTTCTTGCGGTTTCTCTGAATGATTTTTAGTTTCAAATTTTTCCATTTCCTTTTCTGTATTCGAATTAGTAGCATGACGTTGTACTAAATAACTGGCTAATGTTCCCCATACGGCTCCCATGATCCAAAAACTACACCCATAAGTCGAGTGCAGAGCGTAACCGTGAATTATTAGATCAAATGTAAATTTAATGATGCGTAACACTAAATAAGCTCCAAAAATGGTTACTCCAAAAGTTCCTACTGTGTTGAAGAAGTTATAAATTTTTCCCCAGCTGTGTGAGAGTGAAGCGAGGATTTCACTTTCATCAACTAATTTGTTTAACTTTATTCTATTCTTGACTATTGAATGGTCGGTAGCTCCTCGAGCGATCGTATTTAGTATAGCTGCCCGTTCTAATGGAAACATTATAAATTCTTGAAGTTTTTCTATGTCTTTGTTAGAGTAGATTCCTCCTGTGGCTAGTCCTAGAGCGTTTTTGTATTTCCAGGTATAATTTGTCTGTGCAGCAAGTTGTATAGGCTCGGGTACCATAGTTAATTTAGGGTCTATTTGATACCATTGTGAGTTTATCCGATACATTGGTGCGATTAAAGGATTACAATCAATCTGTGTCCCTGTCTTCACTAGAATATGAGTGCGCGGTAACATGAATAATTATTCATTGTTTAAGAGCGTATAAAGTGTTCTGTAGAAGGGTTATCGGCCCCCCACCTAAAGTTTTCAGCGCCAGCACTTCAAACATGTATTTAAAAACCGAACGTCGCTGCAATGTCGACACTTAGGAAATGTTATGCTAGCGACATCAAGCGGATTGTTATAAAGCAACTATTGAAATGTTAGTAAAAGCTCAATTAAGTTTTCCTAGATGTCTCTGCAAGATGTGTAGCGTAAAATAACGGTGTCAAATTTTGTCAAAGTAAATAGTTATCCGTGTAATTTGAACTAGGGATGGACGATATGCGTAAAAAACATCAACATCGAACTATCGATTTTTTTTAATTTTTGCCATCGAACCATCGATATTCTTAGAAAAATATCGAAATATCGATTGTTGATATCGATATTGGAAATGCGCGCGAAAATTGAAAAAAAAATTAGTTTTCAATTATCTGCAATTGATAATTCGGCACGAGAAGTTCTTGAAAAAGAAGAAAAGATGGCGTTTGTTGATTGATATTTAGATAATTCATAATTTTTCAATTATTTATTGAAAATAATTAATAAATTGTTTATAAAAAAATTGTTTTATTGAAAAAGAAGATAATTCAATATTTTAAATTGTTAAAAATTAAAGAAAGAAAGGAAACTAAAAATTAGAAATATCTCTAGAATAAACATACAAAAATCATAATTCGAATTTTCAACTTATTTTTTATTTAAATAATTAAAATCATTTATCAATATAAAACAAGTCGTCTTATGATAGATCACATTATAAACATAACAATTATTTATAAAATAGTATAAATTTATAATTAAATTAATAATTATAATTAAATTTAGTAATTGAAATTTTTAACTTCCCGCTAAAAAAATCGAAGGTTTTCGAAAAATCGGGAAGTTATTGTTTTCACCCCGTTTTGCAAACTTAGATTTCTTATAAGTTGGAACCGATTCGAACCGGTAGATTTTGAGAAATCTAAAAAAAACTAAGAAAAAAAATTTTCTAAAATGTAGTTTTTTCTAAATAAATTTTAAATGGCTAGATTGATCGATACCGAAAACAAATTAGCTCTTAACCTTGAAAAACTACGTCGATCAAGCCTAAGTGTGTCAAAATCGGTTGATTCGTTCGTGAGATATCGTTGACGAAAAAAATCGAAAAAAGTGTTTTTTTTTTGTAATAACTTCGAAATTATCGGTTAAATCGATTTTTGTCTTCTTTAATTTTTTATGGGTCTCAAAAAACTACATCGATCGCCGCCGAACGCTTGAAAATCGGTTGATTCATTTGAAAGTTATAGCAGTTTGAAAACTAAAAAAAATCGAGTTTTATCGATTTTTTTTTCTTTTTTCAAAATATTTTCGAATTGGCTTTCCTGATCGACTCCAAATGCTAATCAGCTCTTGACCTTGAAGACCCGTATCGATCGCCATCAAGTGCGTCAAAATCGTTTGATGCGTTTGTGAGATACTGTTAACGTTAAAAATCGAAAAAAGCGTTTTTAACGTCCTGCTAAGAAAATCGAAGATTTTCAAAAAATCGGGAAGTTATTGGTTTCACCCCGTTTCTCGAAAATCGAGTTCTCATCAGATCTTGACGTTTTGAGGTCCTAGGTAGCTTCCCAGACTATTCCCGCGATGATGTCCGTATGTCTGTGTGTGTGTGTGTGT
>JZSA01003465.1:0-16533 GCA_000956155.1 Cotesia vestalis | reverse complement strand
GTCCGAAGTCAAAATTTTGACTTTTCGGATTCTCTAATTTCATTAAACTCTTTATATCTTTTGAAAAAAATTTCGTAGACTTATAAAACACAAAGATTTCTGTAGTAAACTTCCCGAGGAACAATTAAAAGTGGTCAGAATTGCATTTAGACCAATTATTCTAGGCGTTATGACCACTTTCGTTGTCCGAAGTCAAAATTTTGACTTTTCGGATTCTCTAATTTCATTAAACTCTTTATATCTTTTGAAAAAAATTTCGTAGACTTATAAAACACAAAGATTTCTGTAGTAAACTTCCCGAGGAACAATTAAAAGTGGTCAGAATTGAATTTAGAGCAATTATTTTTGGAGTTATGACCACTTTTGTGGTCCGAAGTCAAAATTTTGACTTTTCGAATTTTCGAATTTCCTTAAACTCTCTATATCTTTTGAGAAAAATTTCGTAGACTTATAAAACACAAAGATTTTTGTAGGAAACTTCCCGAAGAACAATTAAAAGTGGTCAGAATTGCATTTAGACCAATTATTCTAGGCGTTATGACCACTTTCGTTGTCCGAAGTCAAAATTTTGACTTTTCGGATTCTCTAATTTCATTAAACTCTTTATATCTTTTGAAAAAAATTTCGTAGACTTATAAAACACAAAGATTTCTGTAGTAAACTTCCCGAGGAACAATTAAAAGTGGTCAGAATTGCATTCGGAGCAATTATTTTAAGCGTTATGACCACGTTTGTAGTCGAAAGTAAAAATTTTCACTTACCAAATTTTCGAATTTCCTTCAACCCTCTATATCTTTTAAATCTTTGTGTTTCATGTTCTTAAAAATTTTTTTTAAAAGATATGAAGAGTATAAGGAAATTCGAGAATTCAAAAAGTCAAAATTTTAACTTCGGACCACAAAAATGGTCATAACTACTAAAATTATTGCTCTAAATTCAATTCTTACCACGTTTAATCGTTCCTCGGGATATTTTTTTCAAAAATCGTTGTGTTTTATGAGTCTAAAAAATTTATTGTAAAAGATTTAGAGAGTTTAAGAAAATTCGAAAATTCGGAAAGCCAAAATTTTGAATTCGGACCACAAAAGTGGTCATAACTCTCAAAATAATTGCTCTAAATGCAATTCTGACCACTTTAAATTGTTCCTCGGGAAATTTCCTACAAAATCTTTGTGTTTTATTAGTCTAAAAAATTTTTTTCAAAAAATATAGAGAGTTTAAGGAAATTCGAGAATTCGGAAAGTCAAAATTTTAACTTCGGACCACAAAAGTGGTCATAACTCCTAAAATTTTTGCTCTAAATGTAATTCTGACCACTGTAAATTGTTCCTCGGGAAATTTCTCACAAAAGAAATATTTTTTTCAATTCTCGCCATATTTTGCCCATAATTTTTTCATACTTTTTTGATATTTTTGCCCATATTTTGCCCATATTTTTTCCATATTGTAACCATATTTTTTCCATAGTTTTTCTATATTCTCGCCATATTTTGACCATATCTTTTCAACATTCTGCTGATATTTTTTTCCATATTATGCATATATATTCTTTTCATATTTTTTCCATAATTTGCCCATTTTTTTTTTCTATATTTTTTCCATATTTTGACCAGATTTTTTCCAGATTTTTTCCATATTTTTTCCGAATTTGTTTCCATATTTTTTCATATCTTGCCGATATTTTTTCCTTTTTTTTTTCCACATTTTTTCTATATTTTTTTGATATTTTTGCCCACATTGTTCCCATATTTCTTCCATATTTTTTCCATATTTCGCGCATATTTTTTTCATATTTTGCCCATATATTGCCCATATTTTGCCCATATTTTTTCCATATTATGCCCATATTATTTCAATATTTTGTTCATATTTTGTCTATATTTTGCCCATATTTCTTTCATATTGTGCCCTTATTTTTTCCGGATTTTCTCAATATTTTTTCATATTTTGCCCATATTTTTTCCATATTTCGCTCATATTTTTTCCATATTTTACTCATATTTTTTCCATATGTTACCCATATTTTTTCCATATTTTCGCCGTTATCGCGCCATATTTTTTCCACATTTTTTCTATATTTTTTTGATATTTTTGCCCACATTGTTCCCATATTTCTTCCATATTTTTTCCATATTTCGCGCATATTTTTTTCATATTTTGCCCATATATTGCCCATATTTTGCCCATATTTTTTCCATATTATGCCCATATTATTTCAATATTTTGTTCATATTTTGTCTATATTTTGCCCATATTTCTTTCATATTGTGCCCTTATTTTTTCCGGATTTTCTCAATATTTTTTCATATTTTGCCCATATTTTTTCCATATTTCGCTCATATTTTTTCCATATTTTACTCATATTTTTTCCATATGTTACCCATATTTTTTCCATATTTTCGCCGTTATCGCGCCATATTTTTTCCACATTTTTTCTATATTTTTTTGATATTTTTGCCCACATTGTTCCCATATTTCTTCCATATTTTTTCCATATTTCGCGCATATTTTTTTCATATTTTGCCCATATATTGCCCATATTTTGCCCATATTTTTTCCATATTATGCCCATATTATTTCAATATTTTGTTCATATTTTGTCTATATTTTGCCCATATTTCTTTCATATTGTGCCCTTATTTTTTCCGGATTTTCTCAATATTTTTTCATATTTTGCCCATATTTTTTCCATATTTCGCTCATATTTTTTCCATATTTTACTCATATTTTTTCCATATGTTACCCATATTTTTTCCATATTTTCGCCGTTATCGCGCCATATTTTTTCCACATTTTTTCTATATTTTTTTGATATTTTTGCCCACATTGTTCCCATATTTCTTCCATATTTTTTCCATATTTCGCGCATATTTTTTTCATATTTTGCCCATATATTGCCCATATTTATAATTGCTCTAAATGCAATTCTGACGACTTTATATTGTTCCTCGGGAAATTTTCTACAAAAATACTTGTGTTTTATAAGTCTAAAAATTTTTTTTCAAAAGATATAGAGAGTGTAGGAAAAATCGAAAATTCGGAAAGTCGAAATTTTGACTTCGGACCACAAAAAGGGTCATAACTCCTAAAATAATTGCTCTAAATGCAATTCTGACCACTTTAAATCGTTCCTCGGTAAATTTGCTAGGGAAATCTTTGCGTTTTATAAGTCTAAAAAATTTTTTTCAAAAGATAACGAGAATTTAAGGAAATTCGAAAATTCGGAAAGTCAAAATTTTAACTTCGGACAACATAAGTGGTCATAACTCCTAAAATAATTGCTCTAAATGCAATTCTGACCACTTTTAATTGTTCCTAGGGAAATTTTCTATGAAAATCTTTGTGTTTTATAAGTCTCATCAATTTTTTTCAAAAGATGTAGAAAGTTTGAGGAAATAAGAAAATTCGGAAAGTCCAAATTTTGACTTCGGACCACAAAAGTGGTCATAACTCCTAAAATAATTGCTCTAAATGCAATTCTGACCACTTTAAATCGTTCCTCGGTAAATTTGCTAGGGAAATCTTTGCGTTTTATAAGTCTAAAAAATTTTTTTCAAAAGATAACGAGAATTTAAGGAAATTCGAAAATTCGGAAAGTCAAAATTTTAACTTCGGACAACATAAGTGGTCATAACTCCTAAAATAATTGCTCTAAATGCAATTCTGACCACTTTAAATCGTTCCTCGGTAAATTTGCTAGGGAAATCTTTGCGTTTTATAAGTCTAAAAAATTTTTTTCAAAAGATAACGAGAATTTAAGGAAATTCGAAAATTCGGAAAGTCAAAATTTTAACTTCGGACAACATAAGTGGTCATAACTCCTAAAATAATTGCTCTAAATGCAAATGGAGAAAATATCGGTAATATATAAAAAAAATATGTAAAAAATATGGGCAAAATATGGAAAAAATATGGCGAGAATATGGAAGAAATATGAAAAAAAAATATGGAAAAAATGTGGAAAAAAATATGGAAAAAATATGAAAAAAATATGGAAAAAAATATAGAAAAAATATGGTCAAAATATGGACAAAATACAGAAAAAATATAGGCAAAATATGGCGAGAATATGGGCAAAATATGGCAAGAATATGGATAAAATATAGGTAATATATGAAAAATATGGAAAAAATATGGGCAAGATATGGAAAGATACGGCAAGAATATGGAAAAAATATAGAAAAAATATGGGCGGAATCTAGGCAAAATATGGGCAAAATATAGCGAAAATATGGGCAAAATATGGCGAGAATAGGCAAAAAATATGGGTAATATATGCATAAATTTTGGCAAAATATGGAAATAATATGGTCAAAATATGGAAGAAATATGGGCAAAATATGGAAACAATATGGAAAAATATGGGCAAAATATGGAAAAAATATGGGCAAAATATCAAAAAAATATGGAAAAAATATGGGAAAAATTTGGTCAAAATATGGAAAGAATATGGAAAAAATATGGTCGAAATATGGGCGGAATATAGTCAAAATATGTGCAAAAATATCGAAAAAATATGGGTAATATATGGAAAAAATATGGAAAAAATATGGGTAACATATGATAAAAATTAGGGGAAAATATAATTGCTCTAAATGCAATCCTGACGACTTTATATTGTTCCTCAGGAACTTTTCTACAAAAATATTTGTGTTTTATAAGTCTAAAAAATTTTTTTTTAAGATATAGAGGGTTTAAGGGAATTCGAAAATTCGGAAAGTGAAAATTTCGAGTTTAGACCACAAAAGTGGTCATAACTCCTAAAATAATTGCTCTAAATGCAATCCTGACCACTTCAAATTGTGCCGTGGAAAAATTTCTACAGAAATCTTTGTGTTTTATAAGTCTAAAAAGTTTTTTTCAAAAGATATAGAGAGTGCAAGAGAAATCGAAAATTCGGAAAGTCAAAATTTTGACGTCGGACCACAAAAGTAGTCACAACTCCTAAAATAATTGCTCTAAATGCAATTCTGACTACGTAAAATTGTTCCTTGAGAATTTTCCTACGAAGAACATATGTGTTTTATGGAGTTATAATTTTTTTTCTTAAGAGAAATTAAAGTTTGTGAGCCTGAAACAGAAATGTGGTTATAACTTCTACAATAATGACTTTGGGGGCAAAATAGGCCACTCGAAATCGTCGAAAATTCAAATTTTTAGTTCCGATTCTTTATGTGACCATAACTCCCGCAGATATGACCAATTTAATTTGTTCCTCGAGAAATTTCCTTCAGGAATTTTTGTGTTTTATAAGTTTAGAAAATTTTTTTCAAAAGATATAGAGAGTTAAAGGAAATGCAAAAATTTAGTTAGTCAAAGTTTTGACTTCGGACCACAAAATTGGTCATAACTCCTAAAATAATTGCTCTAAATGCAATTCTGACAACTTTTAATTGTTTCTCGGAAAATTTGCTACAAAAATCTTTGTGTTTTATAAGTCTAAAAATTTTTTTCCCAAAAGATATAGAGAGTTTACGGAGATTCGAAAATTCGGAAAGTCAAAATTTCGACTTCGGACGACAAAAGTGGTCATAACTCTTAAAATAATAGCTCTAAATGCAATTCTGACTACTTTTAATTGTTCCTCGGGAAATTTCCTACATAAATCTTTGTGTTTTATGAGTCTGAAAATTTTTTCCTATAGATGTAGAGAGTTTAAGGAAATTCGAAAATTTAGAAAGTCCAAATTTTGACTTCGGGCCACAAAGTTGGTCATAACTCCTAAAATAATTGCTCTAAATGCAATTCTGACAACTTTTAATTGTTTCTCGGAAAATTTGCTACAAAAATCTTTGTGTTTTATAAGTCTAAAAATTTTTTTCCCAAAAGATATAGAGTTACAGTGAAGGAGTGCTCAAATGAGTTTGCTAAGAAAACTGGGATTTTGAAATTTACATAATTGTATTTCGTAGCCAGTCTATCAGATCGTCTGATGTTGGAAGATTCATTCATAAAAAGATCTCTCAAAAACTTCGGTTCACCAGAATTTATGAGCTTATAGAAGAAACAAGCAAGACTGTAGGACCTTTTGGATTTGATTGTTAGCCAATTTAGAGAGCGTCTGTATGGTGTAATATGCTCATCACGTCTTAAATTAAAAATAAATCTGATTGCATTGTTCATTAGACGTTGTAATTTATAGTTCAATCTTTTTGATGAATCAACCAAGACTAGAGAACAGTATTCGATAATAGGAATGACAGTAGTAGTGATTAGAAGTTTTCTTGTAGAGGAAGATAGTATGCTTTTCTTGTATTGCAGGTTCTTTAGAGTGGCATAGACTTTTTTAATAATCTGAGCAATATGGACATCCCAGGAGAGATTATTTGACAAATGAATGCCTTGATGTTTAGCTGAATTTACATATGGAATTATATTTCCATCAATCACTATTTGTGGTAGTCCACATTTTTCAAGGACTTTTAATTTCCTGCTGTTTCCCAGTATCATAACCTTCGTTTTTTAAAAATTTATCACTAGTCCAACTTCCTTTGCCTAATTCACCACCGCTTGAGCCTCCACAGTTATTATGTTAGCTGCCTCGCTTATGTGAGATGTTTTAAAATGATAATATGCGTAGATGTCATCAGCATAAAGACCATATTTAGCATATTTGAACCGTTTAGCAACTTCGTTTATAACAATTAAGAAGAGAATAGGACCAAGAATGGAACCCTGCGGGACACCAGATGTAGTATTTATGACATCAGATAGGGAACAGTCTGGGTCCAGCACTGCTTGTGATCTACCAGTAAGATATGAATGAAACCATATGATTACTTCAATCGAAAATCCTATTTCGTACATTGTGGTGTATAGAACCGCGGGATTTACAAGGTCAAAAGCTTTCGAAAAATCTAATAGTATCATATATGTGAGCTCATCATGATCAATTGCTTTGCGAATATCGTCGGTTAGTAAGAGTAGAGCCGCCTGGGTACTGTGATATTTCCTGAAACCAGACTGATGTGCATCCAGAATATCATTTGTTTCAAGGTAGTCTATAATTTGATTTGCAACAATACGCTCAAATACTTTGGCAAGATGAGATATATTGGCAATAGGTCTGGTGTCTGACATGGATTTTGGAGGGTTTATTTTGTTTAGAGGTATTATATAGACTAATTTCCAGGCATCTGGAAAGATCCCAGCATCCAGTGAGCGATTTAGGATATTCATCAGAAAAATTTTAAAATTCCAGAATTTCACTGTTTTATCATATTTCGAAGTTAATTCGAATTTGTAATTGCAGATTAAGTAATCGTGCCCACCAATGAACGGTCTCAAAGATTTTGAATAGCTTACTAATTTGTCGCTACTATCAACAATAATGACATCCAACCAGGAATGAGTCTCAGCAGTGTGAAAAGTGGCTCCATATGGTATGCAGTGAAGATTTGATTCTGTTATGAAAGATTTAAGATGATTAGCTGGACGGTCGGACTTTAAAAGGTTGCAGTTCAAATCACCCATAATGATAGTATTATTATAATTCGAGTAGAATTTGTTGAATTGTACGAAGAAGTTATCTAGTAGATGGCCCTGTGGTCTTCTGTAGATGGCTGAGAGTAAAATGTGAACTGTGGACGGAAGAGCCACGTCAATAATCATGAATTCAGGATGATTTATATCCTGTGATTCGGATGAGAGTAGTATTTTAGTTTTTAAAGATGTGTGAAAGAAACAGGCTATACCGCCTCCTCTCATATAGCGACCATCTTGATTCATTAGTCCTTGATCCCGTCGAATGATCATGTAGTCCTTGAGCGAAATATCTACATCTGGATTTAGCCATGTTTCAACTACAGTGATTATGTGAGGCTGTAGATCTTTTACTAAAGCTTCAAATTCTGCTTGATGAGGTAGATAACTGTTTATATTCAAGGTTAGAATCTTTAAGTAAGAATTAATATAGTTTGTTGAGCTGTTTATTGAAAGATTTGTATTATTTAATTTATTTGGTAATTGCTATATAATTTTATTTAGTTCATCTTCTGTGCGTAGTAAGATCTTTGGCGAGTCATCATCTTTCTTAATAAAGATATTTCCTTGGTAAACCCACGCATATTTATATTTTTGCTGTTTGGCTTTCGCTTTAACTTTAAGTAAAAATTTGTAGGTATCAGGATGGTATAACTGAATTTGAACTAGGACTGCACTAGTACCGGAACTAGAAAAAAAAGGAAAAGAGTAACGAACTCTTAGTTATATAAGTGTTCTCTAATTAAGACTCCACCTATTGGGCCTTGGGCTGGGGCACAGCATTTTCCAATCAGGGTCAGTTTTCAGGGTATCATCCCTACTCCGTAATTATTTTGGGCAGGTAAAGGACTGCCCTGATGCTAGCTTGTCAATGTGCACACCCACACACAAACTAACATTTTTAAATAATAATAATTATACGTTTAGATAATTGTTTAGCTAAAAATAATTATCTCTATGTTAATTATTATTAACAATCTTCAACGTTTTAATACTTATAATAATGTTTACTTATTAACAAATTTTTCTTATTGGTTCTATTATTTATTACTACAGTTAACGAATATATTATTAGTTTTTATAATTGTTATTAATTATTAATTTTTAACTGTTATAGTTAACAATTCTAAAAATGACATATTATAATAAATATTAATATGTCGAATGTATATTAGTTTATTAATTCATTAATTTGTTACTTTATTAATTTATTAATTTGTTATTTTATTTAGGTTGTTAGTTTATTAATTTGTTAGTTTGTTATTTTATCCTCATTTGGTGTACACGTGGCAGTATTACAGCCTTGTACATTTAACCATTGGATTTTCTTTTAACTATTGTTAACTAAATAAGTAACGAATTTTACATTATAAAAGATTACAAAAGATACTTCAAACGCATAAATCATTATTCTCAAACTAATTTACTTTTAATGGTTTATGGATCGTTTGGGTCCACAGTTTTATGTTATCTAAGAATCTTTTTGGATTATAGTAATAAAAATTTTAGAGAAAGTAAAATGCATTAAGCTATTTGTGTAGACATTTTCAAGCAAATAACCCAAGTACATTTGAAATAATTTTACTAATATATTTTATGGTTCTGGGTTTTTTTTTCAACCATTAAGAAAGATAAAGTTCTTATCGGCTTTACCTGGGATTTTATGAAAATTTCCCATCTATAAAAAAAAATATATAAAAATTTGGCCAGACATAACACTATATAATTTTATTAAGTTCATCTTCTGTGCGTAGTAAGATCTTTGGCGAGTCATCATCTATCTTGATAAAGATATTTCCTTGGTAAACCCACGCATATTTATATTTTTGCTGTTTGGCTTTCGCTTTAACTTTAAGTAAAAATTTGTAGGTATCCGGATGTAAAAATTCATTTATAAACACTTGTTTCCCTTGATCAATTCCGGCGTAAGTTTTGAAAATATTTTTAACTAAGAGTTTCGGAGAGCGACGTTTTACTTCAATAATGTGCTCACATATTTCTTGAGATTTGAGCTTGACAATAAAGGAGTGTGAACTCGACGTATTATTTGAGCTGCCTTGTCTCTTTTTATTTTTAAATTCACGAATATTAAGAATATCATTGTTGAGATTTGGAGTACCAAGAAATTCAAAATTCCTATGAATAATTTGATCTGCTGATAGGTCATTATTTATAGTATCGGGGATCCCCGAAAATAGTAGTTGAGATGAACTATGATGATCACTGGTATACTGAGTGAGTGTTGAATTTGCAAGTGAATCGATCTGCGATTTAAGCAGATTTATCGAGGCTACATTTTCATTGCATGTGATAACATTTTTATTTAAATCATTTGTCAATTTTTTAATTTCATTTTGAGCCAACTCTTGTGATTTTGTGATCTCAGCAAGAGAATTGTTTACAGTATCTAGACTGGATGAGAGTTGATTAATTTTTTCATTATTTTCTTTGAAATTTGCTACTAGATTTTTAATATCAACAGTGTGACTATCCAGGATTTGTGATAAATTTTGTATGCTGACACTGTTCTTGTAAGACATGTCTAATAGCAAATTTAGTTTATCATCGGAGCTGTATTTGGACCAGTCGGGCAACTTTGCTGTTTCTTCAGTCATTTTCGAAGATGAAGTGGCAATAGTAGACACAAAAACAGAATCTTCAGTAGAAGTAACTGGCGGTGTTTTTGGTGATGAATTTGCTGACTTGTAGCTGGATTGTGAAGAAAAATGTCGTCTCAAATTTGAGAGACTTGATGGTCTGATAATGCTTGATCTTGCTGGTATCTCCTGTAGATTTGATGCTGACTTTGCTGGAGAGAGTAAAGTAATAAAAGATCTTGCACAACAATTTTTTGCTTTAGATTTGCCAATCTCTTTAGCACAGCTGGGATGATAAGCAAGTTTACAAATGTTGCAGTCCAATGATTTAGTAACCGATCTTTTACACCTGGCACAGTTCATACCAAAACAAAACAACTGATGATTTGAGAGTTGACAGATTTTTATAAACAAAAACATTAAGCAGTATTCAAGTCAGTGCCGCGATCTGTCGGCTGACGATGGTACTGTAACACCAATGTGAGCTAGTAGATGACTATATTTAAAATCGTCTAGTGTCACTCAACTGGAAAAATACACTGCTTATGTTCACGTCTTTACAGTTTCAGCCACTAACCTTTAAATTTATAATGAATAACAAAGTAATTTAATAATTTGATTTATCGTGGCTGATTTTCGAAGTTGATTTGCAGTCCAGAGAGATTTAGTTTTATAAGTCTAAAAAATTTTTTTCTAAAGATATCGAGAGTTTAACAAAATTCGAAAAATCGGAAAGTCACAATTTTGACTTCGGACCATAAAAGTGGTCATAACTCCCAAAATAATTGCTTTTAATAAAATTCTGTCCACTCTAAATTGTTCCTCGGGAAATTTCCAACAAAAATCTTTGTGTTTTATACATTAAAAAAATTTTTGTCATAATATTTCGAAAGTTTGAGAAAATTCGAAAAATCGGAAAGTCTATTAAAAAATAAATTATTATTTTTAACAGTTGAAGGATGGCCTATTTTGTACTTAAAGTCATTATTTCGAAAGTTGTAGCCAATTTCATAATTCCAAAACATCAATTAATCTTTTCGACTAGTTTAAATGGCTAATTTTACCCCTGAATTTATTATTTTAGAAGCTATGGCCACTTTCATGATTCAGAAATATAAATTATAATTTTTGAAGAATTTAATGACCTATTTTGCCCGTAAAGTCGTTAATTTACGAGTGATGGCCACTTTTGTTATTGAGAAAAATAATTTTTAACTTTTTGACGTTAGATAACAGTCATGTACTGTCCCTGAAGTCATTATTCTGAAAGTTATAGCCATTTTTAGTGTTTGAGAACGTAAATTATAATTTTCGACGATTTAGAATGGACTATCTTGACCCTAAAGTCATTATTTCAGGAGTTATGCCTACTTTTATTATTTTAAGATATAGCTTCCTATTTTAGACGATAGAAAAATGGTCTATTTTGCCGCTAACGACATTATTTTAGGAGTTATGCCAATTTTTATGATTGCTACACATAAATATTAATTTTAAACGATTGTAAATGGCCTATGTTGCCCCTAAAGTTGATATTTTAGGAGGTATGACAACTTTCTGTATTTCAAACAATAAATTATAATTTTTAATCATTTAAAAAGGCCTATTTTGCCCCTGAAGTCGTCATTTTCTTAGTTATGGGCACTTACATGATTCAGAAACGTAAGTTATAATTTTCGACGATGTAGAATGGCCTATTTTGCCCCTCAAGTCATTATTCTAGGAGCTATAGCCCCTTTTATGATTTCAAGCCCTGAATTATGATTTTCGTTAATTTAAAATACCTTATTTTACCCCTACTAAAATATAATTTGAAGAGTTGAGGCCAGTATTATAATCCAGACGCATAAATTATTATTTTCAACAGTTGAAAAATAGCCTATTTTGCCCTTAAGTTTATTATTTTAAAAGTTGTAGCCAATTTTAGGATTCCTAGACATTAATTATGATTTTCGACGAGTTTAAATGGCTCATTTTACCCCTAAAGTCATTATTTCAGAATCTATGGCCACTTTTATGATTCAGAAAAATAAATTAGAATTTTCCAAAATTTTTTTTTTTTTTTTTTTATTTAAGTGATTTATAAGTTACATCTCTGATACACTTTTGGTTTGGGTCTGTAGTGACGAGAGAGATAAACATTCAAATAATTAGCTAAAGAAATACATTTTTTTTTTTTTTATTTTTTTTTTTTTTTTTAAGAATAGAATATAAAAGAAAGAAATTATAAAAAGATAAATAGATAAAGATATAAAAATAAAAAAGAAGATTTAAATATATACATATAACCCAGCGACGGTTTAATAAATAGAAATTAATAAATTATAATGATAATTCCACCAGCAAACAGATACAAGAATCACAGGACTTGATTGATCAGTTTCGCAGATTCTCTCAGGAAAAAGTGCAGGGCTCTTAAACTTGCTGTAGATTGGTCGTCCAGGATAAGGACCAGATTCATTCTTGGGCTTAGGTCCTCGATAGGTTGCAGATGTGTTAGTCGGGGTGTGTGAAAGAAAGGACAGTCAAGTAGGAAGTGTTCAACTGTTTCAGTGGCAAGGTTGTGACAATAGCGACACATTTGCATGGGTTTTAGGTTAATTAAAGATTTATCAATCGAGATATTACAGTTGAAATTATTAGCAAGTCTTAGTTGAATCTTCGGTATCGCTAGGTACTGTGGACAAGACCGAAGGTAGTTGGGCAAGCCGTCCGTCGAAGTTTTGTATAGTATGATTTGACATGCTGTAGGGTGAGAGTATCGCTCCAGGTCCGAGTTACGGAGTGAATCTTGGTATATGTGTATAATTCTCACTTTGTTAAGTTTCCAGTGATGTGAGGACAAGTTGTCCAGAATGTCCACTTCGTTTATTGATTGTAGAGTCCTCTTCAGGTGCTGAATCCAGTTTGGCTTGTCTGGAGCAGCTTTGTTCAGTGCGATAAGTCGAAGGAGACAGATTTTTAGTAGGCTTTCTTGCTTCATGTCAAGGATTTTAATGACCCAGTATAGGCTGCTTAAAAAATTTCCAACGAGATATGAGTCAAGTTGAGTTCAAGCCTAAGAGCGTAATTCGGAGTGCAAGACGGGATGTGCATCAGCCGTTTATAGAAATATAGATGCGCCGTCTCGAGCTTCTCCATGCAACTGGGGTATAGGCCCCATATATGCGCGAGATATAAAAGTGTCGAGCGGGCGATACTGTTAAATACCTTGGACTTGCCTTGCCAGTTACTTGCTCTGAGGCGTGATAGTATGGAAAGAACGATTCCTGCGGCCTGCTTGCATTTTTTTGCAGCCGAGATAGCAGCGAGTTCACCGTGGCTCGATATGTTGAAAGGTACCCCTAGGTACGTGTATGTTTTGACTACTTCCAGATTGGAGCCTTTGTATACAAAACCCTTGTCACATTTCTTGACTCTGCCCGACGCTCTGCAAGGCAGTACCTTGGTCTTGGCGATGTTGACGATCAGGTCGTTCAAAGTACAGTAGTCCTCTAACACCCTCAGCTTCAATTTTAGACTAACTGCTGAGTGAGATAAGAGGACAATATCATCAGCATACAGAAACATAGAAATGTCGTGCCTCCCGTCAAGACTCAGACCTTCCATTCCACGAGACTTGAAGAACTCTACAATGTCAGCTAAATATAAGTTGAACAGCAAGGGACTCAGTATCTCACCCTGAAGCACTCCGATGGTAATAGGAATTGGTTCAGTTGTTTGACCATTTACTTTGACTTGCAATGTAGATTTACGATAGAAGTTCATCAGAATCCTGATGAACTTGGAACTGATACCGAGGCTGCTGAGTTTTTCTCAAAGTTTGGTGTGAGGGACTGAGTCGAATGCACGCTTAAAGTCGATGAAGAGAGCGTAGGCGGAGGCTTTTGGGAAGCGGAGTTGCATTTGTAAGAGAGCTTGGAGAAGAAAAACATTGTCCGTGCATCCCTTGCCTGCAGTAAATCCAGCTTGCTCGTCTGGAATAATCTGAGCATCTATGACCCATTTGTACAGTCTGGTGTGGAGCATCTGTGTAAATATCTTTACTACACTGTTGACTAGTGCGATACTTCTATAGTTAGCTGGGTCGTTAAGGTCTCCTTTTTTATGCAGCATGATCATGACTACTTTTGACCAATCATCTGGAATAGTTTCAGATCTCCAGATTTTATTAAACATCGACAGAAGAAAAAAGAGCCAATTATCGGGTAGAGCCTTAATGAATTCGTTGCTGATTAAGTCTAATCCTGGAGCCTTGCCATTCTTGCTTTTTTGATGCTTGTAATAAGTTCTTCCAATGTAAACTCTCGGTCTAGAGCGTCCAGGTGAATGTCATAGATTAATGGAGAAGGTGTGACGGTTACCGGATAGTTTCTTAGGAAGAAATCATACCAAGAGTCAGGCATAATTGGGTTATGTAGCATTTTATGGCCTCTAACTGTATTATCCGCCCTCCAGAAGTCTGAAGGGGTCCTCGCTAGGTCAAACTGGTTGGTCATCAGTTTCTGGTATTGTGAGGCTTTGGCTAGTAGCGTAGCACGATAGTCCTTTTTTGCGTAGTAATAAGCAGACCAGAGTGAAGGATCCATGATGTTTAGTTTACAGGATTTCAGTAGACGTTGAGCAGTACGTTTTTTTATTTTACATTCATTGTCAAACCACCTTTTTGAGATCGGTGAGTGAGAGTTGGGTTTGTTGCTTTTATGTTGCTTAACCATGTTAGAGCTTGAAGCGGCTGCGATGATCGCAGAGCAGAATGTACCATGTAGAGTATCGACTGATGATACAGCAAAGTTCTGTCCAATAAGTGGAGACCATCTTAGGTGTTCGTAGAAGTTATTGGCGTGATCCGGGGTCCATTTGAGTGTTGTGCTAGTGTTTGTAGGGTGATCCGAGTAAAGTTGTATAGGTGCATGAGCTTTCAAAGACACAGACACTGGAAGATGGTCAGAGTTCGACATCAAGTAGTTTATTTGCATGTCTGTAATTAAATTAACACTAGCAGAGTTAATCCATATGAGGTCAACCGTACTTTTACCATTCGAGTTGCTAAATGTAAAGCCGCCTGGAGTGTCATTTGGAGAGCGACCGTTCAGGAGGATGAAGTCGTTGCTGCACATGAAGTCCATCAGAAGAGTACCTTGGTAGTTGGTCACTGTGTCTGCAGGTGTTCTTGTAGCATCCAGAATGGAATAATCGAAGAGTGAGGGCTCGTCTGATAAAAAGGTCCCAACCCTCGCATTGAAATCACCACCTAAAATTATGGCATCAAAGACTAATTCCTTTGTTATATTATTTAGTACCAGCTGCAAAGAGTCTAATGTATATTGCATGTTTTTGAGTTCTGGTTTGAAATAAAAAGAACCTATAATGATACTTAAGCCTTTTAACGTGCACTCAGTGAACAACCAGTTTGCTGATGTATCCAGGATCCTTGGTTGACCATCTTCAATACTCGTGTGAAGTCCACCACTCGCTCTGTACTCCTGGAGATTAGGGACTCCCCGTACCGAGGCCTTCAGCGGAGTTACGGCAGGTGACAATAGCCGAGTAGGTGGGGGCGAGACGGAGACCATCCGCTTACCCTCTGGGGGAAAAGGGCCGAGTAGGGCTATTGGGGTTTGTCGACCAGACACCCCCAACGGCAACCGGGGTAATTAGAACCGCGAACAGTAGACCGCGAATTTGTTTCGTTGAGAGTGTGTGTGGGAGTGTTACCGACCGATGGTCGCCGTGTAAACGCGAAAACGCGAAATTTTTCTTTGTAAAGGTAGTAGTAGAGGACTATTTGTTTTTTTTGTGTTTCTTTTCTTATAAATTGTTTGATGAATAAATTGTTTGATTTTGTTTCTAAATAACCTGTTTTTGACTCATTTTTGATTTAGTTAATTGACTTATTCATTCTGCCGAGATTGCACGTAATTGACTATAGTTTTGATTTGTTCTTTTACTGTGCCAATTTTTGTTTGACCACCCTTTTTCATCCTGGACTCCGGCGAGTGACAAATTCGAGCAAGGGGGGTCGCTGAAGGATAGTTATTTTCTTTTTATTTGAAAATAACCCCAATTTCTCACGTTACATGATATAGCGAAGTCCTGTCCAATAAGTGGAGACCATCTTAGGTGTTCGTAGAAGTTATTGGCGTGATCCGTGGTCCATTTGAGTGTTGTGCTAGTGTTTGTAGGCTGATCTGAGTAAAGTTGTATAGGTGCATGAGCTTTCAAAGACACAGACACTGGAAGATGGTCAGAGTTCGACATCAAGTAGTTTATTTGCATGTCTGTAATTAAATTAACACTAGCAGAGTTGATCCATATGAGGTCAACCGTACTTTTACCATTCGAGTTGCTAAATGTAAAGCCGCCTGGAGTGTCATTTGGAGAGCGACCGTTCAGGAGGATGAAGTCGTTGCTGCACATGAAGTCCATCAGAAGAGTACCTTGGTAGTTGGTC
>JZSA01003461.1:0-21870 GCA_000956155.1 Cotesia vestalis | reverse complement strand
GATATGTTATGAATTGCTATCTCATACGCCTAAATTAATTTTTTGGAATAGATTTGTCGAAGGGTTATCCTTTAATAAATTATTAAAAAATTGAAATTTAACATGTAGCCTATAGAGACTATTGGCGGATTGCATATATATCGATTTATGTGACTGCCTCATAGGAAGATTAAAAAACAAAAAACTTCTATTTCAGTCAATCAACTTTTGTAGAATACGTTAAAAATAAAATGAAAATTTTCTGCCGAAGGCTTTTAAAGATATTTTAATGCAAAAGATGAGAAATTCACGAAAATTTCAGGCCGACATATTTAAAAATAAACAAACCACGTGATTCAGCCCAGTGTGGCAACGTTGCACAGAATAGAACGCGCGAATTTTGAATTTTAGTAATTCCTGTGTATTTTTATGGGTTATGTTTTTCAACTCAACACTACACAGTGAGATAAATATAAACAGCTGTTAAGTGCGGTGTTGTCAAGTCCAAGTTTTGTGAAAAAATACTTGAGTCAAACGTTGACTATTTATTGTTGTTGTTAATTAAATTATTAAATTATTTTATTCAATAATAATGTAAGGTAACGATTAAATTATAGTAATGAATTTTCGTATTCAAATTTTTAATTTTAATGAAAAAAAAATTTAGATTCTACTATGACTTACGGGGTACTGTCCGTGCAACCTTAATAATTTAAAAAAAAATCATAAATTAATAATTTTATACTTTTTATTATTTTTAGATAAAATCTATTTCAATATTTATCATGTAGTTGATAATGTTCATTGTTGCTTTAAACATCTATAGAGTGATCCTGAGAACGAAGCTTGAGTTGTAATCGTAATATTGAGCGGGCCTGCCGAAGGCGCTTACCAGACCTATAATAACGCCCTGCGTCGTAAGACCGATAGATACAAAAAATTTTAAAGGTGTATGTATACGTGATTTGATATAATTTTACACATTTCTATTTAATCTTTTGGATGCACGATGAATATTAGCCTGAATAGCAACTTCAACAATTCCTGTAGCATCAATGTAGTCAACAGCTACAATGGCTGCACTCGAATTAAACTCTTCGTTATACCACATAGTAAGGAGTGGCCCGATTTCAATCGCGAGTTGAAGCAACGATTTCCCCCCTTGATTGATTAGATGAGCAAATATGTCAAAAAAGATTGAGCCTGCATCTAAAGTAATTTCTGCCATAGTCGCTGACAAGTAACTTTGAATTTGGCTTCTGAAAAAAAAAAAAAAAGACCATTCAGCTAATTAAATAAGCTTTCGGATGCAATTTACAAAAATTAAATATGATATGAAGACAAAGCAGAATCCAACTGGACAGAATCAATTAAAACAAAAATTTAAAAAAATTTGGGAAATCCAAAAGTACACGTCTCATACACGGAGAGAAAATCCTATGAAAAATTACGATGGTAACATCGCAATTTTTAGTATAAAACATTGTAGTGCCGGACCAGAACTCAAACATTATAATTTATACGATGCAACATCGTAAATTTCTATCACTCAAATGAAAAAGAAGTTTAGTTCACCGAAAAAATAATCCTGTGTCACTGAGGAGTCGAACCCGGTATCCTCTCCGCCACAGGCTCAAGGTTTATCCCCTTACGCCATCAGAGGGAATATCTATACTCTCTGTTCAGTTACATAATAAGACTCTCCATACAGTAGTTGGTCATCTTTCCGGGGTGGCGTCGCAAACTACTGGACTCTGTCTCTTTTTTATTAAAACATATAGTATGCGTCCTTATTCACTTGCTCTTACGGAAAAAAAAAATTACTAAATAACATCGTAATTTTCAATAATTCAAATTGTATTCTGTAGACGGCAGCATCGTAAAAATCAACATACTGAAAGTCTAGTCCTGGATTACTATGTTACCATCGTAATTTTTCATAGGATTTTTTTTCCGTGTAGGATCATTTTATAGAGAAATACAGAAAAATGTATTTTTTCTTTTTATTTTTGTACTATTAACAGTTATCTCGAAGGTCAATATCAAATGAGATTCTCTAGGTAATTTCTATTGCTACCGTGACTCTGTTTAAAAAATCATAAAGATAGAAAAAAATCGTATGAAATTTCATAAACTTTCATTAAGCTCTTTGAGTAGATTACGAGTTTGATAACATCCTGCAATAGGGATTGTCATAAGGGTGAATGGAAACGTATGGAGAAAGATTGACTTCATTTCATGGCGTCTATTTTTCTAAGAAAATCAGCTTGACCGATTTCATCGCGGTGCCATTCGAAAGGGCTTGACCAAATTTAGATTTTTAATACAATTTGGACCGATTCGGACTGACAGATTTTGAGAAATCTCAAAAAAATTTTTTCCAATGTGGTTTTTTTGGAACAACTTTTCAACGACTTTACCGATCGATTTCAAAAACTAATTATAATCAGCTATCAACATCAAAAAACCACATCCATCGCTCATGAGGCTTGAAAAACTGCGTCAAATACTGCTAACCGCGTGGAAATCGGTTCATTTATTCAAAAGTTATTGCGATTTGTAAATTCAAAAAATAGTGTTTTATTAATCTTCCATTAGACTTTTGAGCTCGGAGAGCTCAAAATGATACGAAAATTATATTTTTGAGCTCGAAGAGCTCAAAAACGTAATAAGTGCAATTTTGAGCGTTCAAGTATGAAATTAGCGGGAAATTGGAGAGATGTTCTTTAGGATCAACCGTTTTTCGAATTTTTTTCTGATTATTTTTTATCATAATATACTAGTTCAAAAAATTCTTGGATTAGATCTAGCCAATCGGAGTGAATAAACATGTGCGGAAAAATATAACCGGAGAGTGAACCAGACTCTGGACTACGACGAGCTAGAGCTCGGGAAAGTCGAGTTACACCATGATGAGAAGTGAACATTTTTCGTGACATGAAAAGGATTGAGATGAAAGTAAAGTATCGTATATTAATTACAGATATTCAACATCATAAAAAATACTAATTAAGTGGATACTTACAAAAATTTATTCTTTAGATGATGGTTTTCGTATTGATCAATTGAGCTAAATAGTTCATTTCTAGTCAGGACATTTGGCCAAAATTGAAATATAGTGGGCCAGAAATAGAATTCCGTTTCGTTGATAGGATGACTGTAACTTATTATAAGTTTTTTTCTCCATGTCCAAATAGTATTTAATGTGATCGTGGACACAGATTCTGTAAGCGGTGGGCAAAGGAAATCTTCAAACCAAATTCTCAGATTTTCAATGAAATCCAGATGATCCTTCATGTTGTCGAAACCTATAAAACATGAGCTAACATGTAGTAAATCATCAGTAATCAATAATATCAACGACAAGTTACCTTATTATGAATAGTCACCTGAAAATTCTTTGAAACTAACTATTACTATTTCGTGAGTGTTGGTCAGAAAATCTTTTATATCATAAATGATACCATTGAGAGGTCGAATGGGGAAAGAGCCATGACAAACCCAGTATTTCTCGGGACCATTAATTTTACATGGTCTGATATCTAAATAACGAGAACCAGAAACCAATTGGTCAAACACATCGCCATCCTATGACAAAGGTTGTGATAAAATACTACAGTAATAAAGGCTTTAAATGAGTGTTAAAAATTAAAATTCAATATCTTGAATCAAAATAATAGCAACTTATAAATAATGTCATAGATTACTTAACACGTAATCTCCACATTGATAACTTATTAATAAGACGTATATAAATTGAAGTTTATATATATAAGGTACCCGCGGGTAATAAGGCCTAAGTGATAAAAATGCTATTTAATATAAACGCTTCGACTAAAGACTTCTCTAGTAGAAGCGTATAGCATAGAAATATCGCTACAATTTTTTAGAGTCCCGATATAACGTTCCTTATCTTCTATATTTCATCATCCGTCATATGCTAAAGTAGCGCAGAAGAATTCCTAAAAAACGATTTGAGTAAATGGTAAACATTTTCTATAATTTTATATTTAATAATTTAAAATCATTGTTCCCCGCCGGTACTTGATATATATATATATATATATATGTCAGAGAGGCAGGAATTTTCATTGGAGATTCGGTATTTTGTGATATACTCATTTGTATCATTACAATTAATTAATACTCACAATTACAAAAAGATCAATAATTACGAATGAGTAAGTAAACTAGTACAAGGTTAAGTTAATTTAGAATGCAAACAATATTAATAATATCTTGTGATAGACCGAGACTTAGGAAATAACGAATTCGCGACCACCAGGATGTCCGTTCGATCTCGATCTCAAAGCAAGACTGTCTTTTTTCAAAACTATTCTCAAATAGTCTGCCTGCTGCATATTTCTCTTTTTCTTATTAATTTTATGATACCCCTATCGTCCTGGGATTCCGACTACGTTGACAACCATGTGTCTATCTAGGCCTAAGCCTACCGCAACAAAACAATTTAGTTAAACCTTATTTTAGAAAATATTAAAGTAACAGTACATTTCTTAAAATTACTAAAAATAGAAATATTCTAAAGAATATTCTCATCACTTCGTCAGAAAATACTCCATTGTACTTTACTCTCCGACATATATATATCAAAATTCAGGCAAATATATTATATCAAATATATCATAAAGCTCAGTAATTATCTCTCATACATTCAGATAGTATATTGAAAAATTAGAATAATGCTTTGAAAAGGTTCCTATAAATTTTTCTTTGTGTACCTGAGTGATAGTGTATCTTTGAATTAATGATTGAGGTATTAAACTTTCATATGATCCAGAATTGTGAGTACCCGGTAAAAATAAACTGCCTATTGTCATATTTCCAAAAACTTCCCTGTGTTTATACATCCAATCGGGATGAGTTGATAAACAACTTATTTTTCTATATTTTCCATCGCGAATCCAAGAACCATAGTACCCTGGTAAAAGTTTTCATTAGAAGATAATTGAGAACAGAAAGAATTAATTATCTTTAAGAATGATTATACAGATATACATTACCTAGACACTGTTCCTCATAAGTTTTTTCCAATGAATACAATGCACGTTCTGGCGATATCTTGGTTTTTATAATACCGGTCTTATTTTCGGGTGCGTAAATAAAAAGGAATTTCGAACCATGAGAAAGTGGATGCCCATAGTGCAATCCCACAATGTCACTATTTTTGAAGTTTATATTGTTCCAGTAAATAACTATCTGTCCCTTAATTAATTCACTATTTAAAGGGGCGTAGAATAATATTATTTGAGATGATGAGAAGTCATTTTTCAAATAACTGATCGAAGGTGATATATTTATAAGATTAAATGCAACAAAGATTAGATTTTTCAATATTTTTAAAATCATAGTGGTTCTTAAAATATAATCGTCACAATTCTTTCATTGTTATTTACTTGGTGAAAAAAATAAAGGTAGTGTTATCTACTCTCACCGGACGTGATCATTTTTATGAGTTAAATTTAATTAATAAATAATTGATCGTAATTTTCAACACTAAATTAGTTTTATTTATTGGTGTTTTTTTGATTAATTGTTATTTGTCCCGCTTATCAAATTTTGTATTAAAAAAAACAATAATCGGCTTTCTTTAACGGTCAAACATTTTTAATTATTCAAAAAACGAAAATTTAAAAGTTCAAGCTTTGAGAACTAAACTTTCAAATTTAAGTAATGACCCGTGATTTTGATCTTAAAAACAAAATTGTTGACATTAAATATCTTATTTCTTATATTGATTAATAATTTTTCTACAACACCTGCTCTGATACCACGATAGTCATTTATTTTTCATCGTTCATGTGAATGATACACTAAATACAATGACTAGCCCTAACCATTAATATTATTTTTAAAATTATTATTTTCCTCTCAAATTCGATTTCCAGAGCAGTAGTAAAAAGTATTATATGCTACAAGTGGAATAACTTCCCGATTTTTGAAAATTTTTAATTTTCTTAGCGGGAAGTTGAAAAGAAAATAGAGATGGAATTTTTTTATGGCCTCGAAGATACGAAATTTTTCGGGCCATACATGAAAATTAAAAATTGTTACCACCTTTTTAGCATTTGTGTCGAAATACGAAGACTGATATTTTTTATGGAAAGGCGTCTTAGAAAAATTAAAGAATAAGTATATTCATTCGATTAAATTTGTTTTTCAAGAAACTTTTGTATTTATGATAATTTTTATTTTTTATTAATGACAATACAATAAATAGATGAATAAAAAAACAAAAAATTCGTGCTATTTTCGGTGGAGTGCATTGCATCAATTACATCATCATATAAAAATAATATATAACATATATTACAAATAAAATGAATGTAAAAAACTACTAGAATACTTCATTACAAAATTAATGATAATAATAATAATAATAACTACAAAGAGTCATCTGTACAATTATGATTATTAATAAAATAAATATCAGTTAAATAAAAAGACACGCTGAGATTAAAATCATTGATTTAAATCTTGGTAATTGTAGAAAAAGTAATTATAATTACTTTTTGGCTTGCATGTCTTAAATAATTAAATCGAAGTCATTTTTAGCGATCCTGAGACGGATTTTAATAACTGAAGTCGAGCATAAATATAATAAATATTTATTTGTTTATTTTGATTTTTAAATTTGTTATTTGTTTTCATTTCTATAGTCTTTAGTAGTTTGTTGAACTGCTGCTAGAACTAGCGGATGCTGACGAGGATGAGCTTAATGGGGCACCGTAAGAGTTTGAGCTACCGCTATTGCTGCTTGGTGCGTAGTAATTGTAAGCGAGATTTTGGGCTGTTTCGCCATTGCTTGGTGTCCAGACACGTGAGTAAGGACCGTTTCCGTCCCAGGTATTCACTGGTTCGTATCCAGATGTCGTTGATGGTGCAGGGGGCGCTCCGTAGGCTCCAGCTGGTGCAGGCTCCATTGTCATTCCTTGGCACAAAAAATTCATCACATTTTGTAAGTTTTTTATTTATAAAAATTTATCAAGATTTTTTTTTTATTATTCAGATAGAAATTTAACCCAAAATTGATTTAATTACAATAATTACAAAAACTATAGTTTTATATTAATTAAGAAATAATAATTCAATTAATAAGAAAAAAAATTTACCAGACACAAATTAGTCATATTCGAATCCCATTTTTATCAATTTAAAAAATTATGTTTTTTTTTTTTTTTCATTGAATCATCAAAATTTTTGTTTAACCAAAAAAAGTTCGTATTTAAACAGATCCATGATAGTAATTGCGAAATTGTCTTTTACGAATTTTTTTATAACAAAAAAAAAAAAATAGTGGAATTAAAAAAATTTTCTTTGAAACAAAAAAGTTTACGCTCTAAATGAATAGAAAAATTTGAATGACACAAAAAAGATTCTTGAGATGAATAAGTCAGATTATTTATTAAAAATAATAAAAATGCAACAATATCGAACAATAATAGATCTCGATCGGTGACGTAAGTCTAGTGGTCTAAGCCATATGGCTTGTAGAACCACTGTTCTTTCTACTTCACAGCATTATTTTCGATTTTGAAAAATGCTAACCGTAAGATGGACGGTGTGGCTTAATGTATGTAGAATAAACGAAAGCGAAATTTAGTATAGACCGGATAGCTCAAATGGTAGAGTAGCCGACATGTCATCGGAAAGTTCTGGGTTCGAATCCCAGTCCGAGCTATTTGAATTTTTTCTCGCATATTCTATACACTCACATTAAGAAGTTCCTCTCCTTATTCCTATCTCAATCCTTTCCCACCAAAATATCCTGTTACGTGAATGTTGGAACGCTTCACGTAATAATTATCCGTAACTCCTATTCTTTCCCGCTTCACAGCATTATTTTCGAATTTGAATCGAAAGGAAAGAATAGTAGTTTAAACGGTAGTTCAAACGACTCTAAATAATAATTGATAAAAAAAAAAAAAACACTACATTTCAAACAATTTACAGTTTCTGAGTTTTAATATAGGACAGCCAAATTTTTATGCCCGTGAATTTTTTCGAAATATTAAAAGTATTTTTTTTAATTGAAATCTTGATCTGTTAAAAATTGAATATTTTAATTTCTATTAAATTTTTAATGACATTTATTTTTCATTGAAAAATTTTTTTTAACACACCAAAGACTTCAAACTTGAATTATAAAATTTCGATTCTTGACTGATTATGAAGTCATGAGCTATAGATTGAGTGACATTGCTATCTATGAGTCAAGTAAAGTACTACGTACTATTTAATTGCATGTAAATAACCGACTTCTGATTAAAGTAAATTTCACGATAATATCGTCAACATTAAGAATTAATTTTTTTTAATTTTAGTAATCACAACAAAGTCTAACTAATGGATGATTATTTTTGCTTATATAACAATTCACTTGTGTCAAGATTATCAAAATGATAAATTAAATGCGTAAGTAAACGAAAATTATTTCTTTGCTTATCCCACAAATTTTACAGCAAAATATAATTCTATCAGATTGAAATATAAAAAAACTTTTTGTAACAATCGTAACACCTCCCATGGTGTTTTTAATATTGACTATTAAGTTTACACATTAAAAATCTTGTTTTCACTTCATTATAAATTTTCTATCACAAATTTTTATAAAAAAAAAAAAAAATCCAAAAACACTCACCCATTGGAGGTGTCATACCGCCTTTCTTGAAGAACTGAACGGCAATAAATCCAACGACAAGTATAATCGCCAATTTAGATAAAATCAAAGCTTTCATAGCCTTGAGTCCAATGAGAGCAACAAAGATCGGCATCAAGGCCTTGAGCTTCAGCTTAAGAAGGAGTAAAATTGGCAGCAGCAATTTCTTCTTTAACAAACCACGTGCTTGAGAAGTCGCTTCTTCATTATCTTGAAACTCGATATCCAAATCGGCGAGACTTTTTCCTGGTCGGTACTTTAATTTCGCGTCTACAAACGGCAGATTGACACCGTATTCAAAACTTTTCAAGTATTTCGCGGTTCTGACGATTAAAGCCTCGTCGACGGATTCTAGAGAACGCGCCTCGGTCGTGGTGCCTAACTTATCGTCCAGGTACTCAAGGACCTCCTGTTTCAAACACTCGGTCCATGATTCAGCTCCGATACACTGGTTGACCGATTTCGTAATGAAATCCGGCCTCGAAGCTGATGATAATCCACATGTCGACAGTAAAAATACGGAGATGCTAATCACTGATACAAAACGCATTTTTAATTGTTAATTATTGATTAATTGATAGTAATTAATAAATTATTAAATAAATTAGTCGATTGTGTCCGGTCCAATGGCACGCAATCGACGATCAAACTGCGACTGACGGAGGAGTGGCACGTCCCTTTTATTTAATTTCGAACCGCAGTATCTATGTTATTCGGTCGCACATGCTATGAATTTATTATAAAAAGAAAATTTAATATTTAAATTTGACGCGCATAGAAAAGGCGACGAGTTAGTCCGTAATTTGCCGCCTTACTCCGTGCCAGCCGATTTATTTGCAATTATTCATATGTGTATCTATACACACTGGATATTAGTTATGTTATTGGTTCATATGAGTTGATGAGTCGATCAGTATGGTGACGTTTGTTTTACGCTGCACGTTTATTGTATTGTGGCATTCACTTGTAGCCGTACCGGGAAACGGAACAACTCGATCATGTTGGTATGTAATACGATGGCGACTGTATGCTAATAAGTAATCAGCTATGTCGGTTCAACTACCATAGGGTCATATTGTCATCATTATCATGATCATCATCATTGTCAATGACATTGTAATTTGATAGTAGTTGAGTTGAATTTTGTTTCTTATTTTAATAATAAATAATGTACACTGATTGAAGGATTTTCCGTGCCAAAAGGTGAAAGGGCGCATAACAAAGTATGCGCCCTTCTAGCTTTGCAAAACTAAAATGGCGCATAATTTTTGTTATCACCAATCGACTGGTTGACATATTCCTCGACTAAAAATGAAGCATTAATTTCCGAAAGCTAAAAAGGCGTATATCTAATTATACGCCCTTTTAGCTTTAGAAGTTTAAAAATTTTATGACCTAAAGCTAAAAGGGCCTATAAATCTTTTTTCTAAACTCTTCATTAAAATAGTTATTTTTAACCTAAAAATGAAAAAAAAAATGGTAGAGTCAAAGAGGCGTATTCTAACTATACATACACTTTTAAAATTACACTTAAAAATATTTAAAAAAATTTTTAGTTATGCGTTATTGTATCAATTTAATAAATTGTAATGATTTTCATTTAAAAATTATTTAAATCCCATTAGTTTTTGATTAATTTATTTATCCAATGCTTGTATAACAATAGTTTAGAATTATTTTTTCAATATTGTTCAAGTACTTAACAGCCGATCCGCTCTTTTTTTTTCGCGTCGCACTCACTGCAAGAAACGGTACTATTCTTGTTGCACTCATGATTATAAAGCTATTGCAGTTTTATGTTTTTCTTTTCAATAAATGAGAATTTCGAAAAAAACGCTCGTATGAACTAGGTAATCAAAAAATCCATTATGTAGCAGAGTTTTTTTTTCAAAACTCTTCTTTGTCTTGGAAAGAAATATAAAGCTGTAATCATAGGGACTGGCTGTTAGGAAATTTTTTTATTTTATGTCTTGTGAAGCTATTTATCAAAATTTTTCATAAAAACTTAAATTTGTTTCATGGGCTCTTTTAATTTTAGGCACTACTTTTCTTGAAAATGCTCGAATTTTTTTTTTTTTTAAGATTTTCGTATTTTAAGTGATTTTAAGGAAAATGATAAAAAAAATTTTTTTATGCGCCCTTTTAGTGTGTGTGTTTGTGTTTGTGTGTGTGATTTTGAGCGCTTAAGTATGGAAGCTGTAGGGATAGACTTTAGGGTCAACCGTTTTTCTAATTTTTTTATTTGTTCTAACGGCTTCCTCTCCTAGGAGATATGAAAAAAATTAAAAAAATTTTTTTTCACTTTCATACTTACAAATTATAATTATTTCGATCCCAAAAAAAATTACTTAATTTGCTTTTATGTCATCTGAAATTTGAAACGAGACTCATTTTAAGCAACAACTATGAAATGACAAGGTACTCAAATGATATAGCTCCTTCAATTAATACAAAATAATAATCGCTCATACATACACTAGTTGATGTAAACATTTGAAACCCGATAAATTTTTATATTGTACCCGCATAAAATAATCTGTAAAAAATTTACTTTGAAATACAAAAAAATGGATGAAAAGTAGATCGTGGTACTGATATTTTTTATATGTGGAATGAAATATATACTTAATATAGTTTTTTTTATTTTATCATACAATTTTTTGTACTCTAAAGTATATTATTGATCTAACTAAATCACATTTAAAACACAAAATATTTATGAAAATTGGCCAAAACTATGAAGAATTCATCTAACACAAAATTTGTATATATTTATGAATGCTTTTTATGGGGGTACTTTATGTATCAGCTGGTATTTTTTCAAATTTTTTATTAATTAAACTCGTTTATGAATATCTCATTATACAAAATGCAAAGAGTTTTGTTTTGGTAGAAGATAGGTACCGCTTTGAAATAAAAATAAAAAATAATTATTAATTTAATAAATAATTAATTATTAATCTTAATGAGAGAATTAAAATTAAAAAAATCTTGAAAGGTTCTTAAGAATGTTATATTCAAAGCATAAAAAAAAATTATCAAATTTATCTTAACGATCACATATAGCTGTCATTATACTAGCAAATTATGATTGAGGTACCCACGGATAACGAGAGTAATCGATGACCTTAATATCTTTATAAATATATGGATAAAAATCGGTAAATGTATATGATTGTTTATGCTAGATGGATCCGAATTTACAATCGCTGAATAAGTAGCTTGTATTTTCTCTGTGTGATAGACTTGGCTAATTTGCCAACTTTATTAGAGAATTTAATCCATGAGAAAGAGCCGAAAGTCGTCGGGATAGGTTCTTAAGTGAAACCACAATTTTGTTTGATTTTATAAATAATATGAAAAGAAGATACTGTTTGTCGGGCGGTACTTTCGTTTATTGTGTGCCTAACGGTTGTTTAGTAATAACTGGAATTTTATATGGTTAACGTTGTATTTACATTTGAATTAGTTGGAATTTTAATATCGCTACATTCTTATACCTATGAGAAAATATTTTTGTTTATTTACACCAGAATTTCTTGGATAAAATACGATTAATGTATTAGTACATCAGGAAGAAATAATCTTTTGAGATCTTGAGTTGAAACAATTATTAAAAGATGAAATAATTTCAATTTGTTATTTTTTTTTAAGTTTTAAAAATTTTCCTTATTCGCAAAAGCTGAAATTATTTAAGTTCTTTGATTATTAATTGTCTAGTTTTTATCTTTATTCAAATAATTTTTTCCGTCATTACAATTAATTATAAGCAACTTTTGAAGATGTTTTCTTTTTTGTTTTCAGTCGAAAAACTGTCAGTCGAATTCTACTCACTTTTCAAAAATATTAATCGCATTATTAACTACGCTTTGATGTACACAGAAAAAAAGTTCACTTGAGCCAAGGAAATATTTTCCTTCCTAACTATTTTCTTGAGCGAAAAAAAAAATTTTTTTGCCCCTTTGGAATAAGTGAAATCACTTATTCCAACAAATTAATTATCTTGCTTTAAGAAATACTTATCTTGATCCAAGAAAATTTATTTAAGTCAAGAAAATCTTCTTGTTTTGAGAAAATTCAGCCGCTTGCTCCATAAAATTTTGTTCTTGATAGAAGTAAATTTTCTTGCCTTGAGAAAATTTCTCTCTTGCTCCAAAAAATTAAAAATCTAGATAGATGTAAATTTTCATTAATATTTTTATTGATTAACATGTCAAATGGGAAGATCAAATAATATTGAATCATTTTTTTTTATTCAATATGATTAATTGCACGCCAAAATAATCTAAAATGGGTATCAAATATTCAAGAGAAAAATTTTCTCAAGGTAAGAAATTTTTTTTCTTAGCTGAAGTAAGTGGCGCTACTATCCTAAATATCTAAAAATCTTAATTAAATGTAAAAATTTATTGTATCAAGTATTTATTATAATTTAAATTAAGAAAAAATAACTTCCAGTTTTTACAAGATTACCCGCTGGGACGTCTGTAAAGTTAGCATTAACACAATCCAGTATTGACCGAAAATTATGAATAGTTGCTCGGAATCTAATCAAGTAACTAATTAGCAACAAATTTATTACAACAAACAAATTTTTTACGTGAACAATGATCAAAATACTGATGGTCAACGTTTAACGAGTCAATGCCAGTATTGCAGACGTCCCGTTGAGCTAAGTAGACTGTTTAAAAATTTCGTAAAAATCACTTCAGTCTTTTTGGAATCCTTAGGGAACATACATATACACAGAAGAAAAAAAAGTCTTGAGTCAATCGTAAATTTTGTTAAATCAAGAAAATCTTAAGGAAGACTGAAAATTTCTTGAATGAAGTTAAAATTTATTGAACGAAGTTAAATTTTTTTAAGCCAAGAAAATTTCCTTCTGCTCCAAAATAACTTCAGTCTTCCTTATAATTTTCTTGGTTCAAGAAATTTTTTTTTTCTGTGTAAACATTGATCTTTACGAATATCGATAAATAAAAAACCAGAAGCGTTCGATAATAATATTTTTTTTAATTAAAAGAACAATATTGATTAAAATTCTCCGAATGATGCACGTTTAGCCTGTAAAATTAGTTATTATTTTTATTTTCATGATCCTGGCCAGAACACTAACATAATCACATTAAATTACTGTATTATCAATGGGATTTGATAAGTGTGCTAATTGTCAAATCAATTAGATGTCTCAAGCTTATTCAAAATTAGGAAGAACCTACAGGTCAAGCAAATAACAGTGTTCTAATAAAATTGACCACATACTTTCCTTTTCATCAAATTCTCCACGGTATTTAAGTTTGATTGATGTCAGCTATTAATTTTTTCAAAAATGACCTACCAAAGTCATTGAACTATCCTTGAATTGTTGACATCCTCACCCGCTTTCACAAGCACGCTTCGCAAATTGTTTTACTTAAATTAATATTGCACTCTATAAAATTACTCGCATGCAAACAATGACAATTGAGCGAAACCTGCTCCATTTTTCAGCATACTAATTTCTTATTATAATGAAACAATCAAAAAAACATAAAACAAATGAATATCAAGTCAATAACATAAATAATTTATTAAATATATAAATTATAATACAAAGTATCATCTAGTCAGTAAAAAAATCACCGGAAACTCCAAAAGCGAACTCATGCTTCTGGAGCGTAGGCAGCGTATGCGAGATGTTGTGCTGCCGATTGATCATCAGTCTGATCACTGAATCCACGGTACTGGGCCTGGTACTCCCAGGGTCCGTGGGCAGAAATGGGGGCAGAGTGGCTGTCAGCTGCAATCTTCTTGCACAATTGGAAGATGGCCAATCCAACAGAGACGACGAAGCTGAAGAAGGACAATTGAAGGGCGTTCCATGCCTTGAGACCGAGCACACCAATGGCCAATGGGATCAGAGTCATCGCCTTCAGCAGGACAAAGACCATGATGGGGATGATGACTTTCTTCAATTTGGACCTTCTGGCTTCTTCGACGGCTCTTCCTTGGCCGAACTTGAGGTCGAAGCTCAGCTGGTCGTTTTCGATGTTTCTAGCGCTGACTTTGATAGCAGCGTCGAGAGGCATTTTGAAGGTCACGTCGTGGGAAACAAGATAATTTTGCACGGTATCAATGAATGACGATTCACTGCGTGCGGTTTCTTCAACTGGTTGGGAGTTACGCGTCACTTCAATGGTGTCTGATACCTGGAATCAGTTTGACAGATGCTGGATTAGCAAGAAGGGATGTATGATCAACATAAAAAAAAAAGAAGAGAAAGCGACTTACCTTGAAATTGTCTTTGCGAAAAATTTGGTCGAGCAGATTGAGAACTTTGAATTTCATACAAGCCATGTCATCGTTGTTGCGTGCACAATCGGATTTTGTTTGCTCAACGATAGAATCCATGTTTGAACTTTTCCAGGCTTCAATTTTCGCGGGTTGGGCAGCAGCCAACGCCACAACTGCTGTCAACACTACTATAAACTTATTCATTGCTGATGATATTGATTTGTGTTACGATATCAATAAATCGGATCCAATTGGCGGCGAAAACTGAAGGCGACGATAATTGTCAACGGTAGTTCTGCAACTGATGCCGGTTGATCGGGTAAGTGACTATTTATACGTACCTATACTCTGTATACGGATAGTCCTCATGAGTTATAATATGTGCCCCTTCTTCATTCTACCGAACGAATTTTCTTTTCATTCAGTATGGTCTTCGATTATCGAGGTCTCTTTGTGCATGATTTGACTGCTGATGAGCTGAGAACAGGTCGATGAAATGGAGTAAAATACTTTTGTTGTCGGAAGAACAAGGTATGCCCGAGTTTAGTCGTTCATTGTAGTCGAGGTTCTTGTGTATGGTATGCTATTACTATACTCACCCTAATACACGAGGTGAGTTATAGTGTCACCAGACTTATTATATATGCGAGACGAATTGATAACGACCTTAGGAGAAATTTTTTTACGGTTGTTGTTAATTAATTGATTAATTAATTATTGTAATTATTTCTATTTTGCAAATTTTGAACAGTTCAATGATTATTGTTATAAATTATCTAATATAAAAACCATTTATAAATATTTTAATATTTTTCGGATTAAAAACACATAATTTTACTCTGCATTAAAATTTTTAATGAAAAATGAGTGACTTTTATAAATCATTATCTACTGTACACTATAAGAGTTAATTGAAAAAAACATTTTATTACAATTCAATCTTAAAATTTTAATTTTTTCGCAAATAGTACTTATTTTATAACGATCCCGACTAGAAATTTAAAAGTAAAACCAATTGGGTCCACATTGGGATCCCCTGTTGGGGCCCCACATTGGGATGTAACGCAAAGACCAATGGGGTCCTCATTGGGCTATCCCTCTTGGGCCCCAATGGGGAAATCCCCATCAAAACCCAATCTAAATTTTGGAAAAAAAATAGTATAATTCTTGAAAAAATTAAAAATAATTTAGGATCAGATACTAATAACATATTTGAAATTATTTACGATTTTAATTTGCATTGAAATAGACTTATCGATTGAAAAAATCCTCGTGGTTGGTTGGGCTAGAACTGGGGTCCTTAGCGTCGTCAGTCCTTCACGTTACCGCTGGTCCAAGCAGGAATACTTAAGAGAGCAATACTCATTTTGTATACATCAACTCAATCGGTTGACTGTGATATACTTTATGTTATGATTATGTTTAGCTTCAAGAATATATTTTTATTTATTTAATTAACTGACTTAAAAATACAATTTTGTAGAGGTTTTCTGTTGAAAATGAAAATTTTTTGGGTAAAAAATTTTTTTTCAAAAATTTGAATTTTTTAAAAATTTTGATTTTTCCTCTATGTGGCATTTAACGCGAATTTGAACGGTTTTCAGAATTTTTTATTTTTATCTACTGGGTGCTTTACCTTACTTAACGATCAATTCTAATTTTTATTTCTATTTTACTTGCCACAAATATATACAACTAATATAAGTACACAGTAAAAAATTTTCCGTCATCGCGTCAAAAATTCACCGTGTCAAATATTTTAGTGTCAAATATCTAACACTTTTTTATGTCAATTTAACATAATGATTGTTAAATTTACACATAAAAATGTTAAATATTTAACACAAAAATTTAACATTTTTATGTGTAAATGGTTCTTCACGGAAATTGAATTTCGGCACACCCTATACAGTAAAAAATTTTCCGTCATCGCGTCAAAAATTCTCCGTGTCAAATATCTAACACTTTTTTATGTCAATTTCACATAATACAATTGTGTTATTAGTTCCCATTTTTTCCAACACAAAAAAAGTGTTATCTTATAAGAAAGTAACATTTCAAAAATGTCATTATAAAATCAACATTTAAGTTGTGTTGATTTTACATAAACATGTGTCAGAAACTGCTCTCTACTTTTTTAGGCGAGATAATCGTCGCCATCTTGTACATTCCACATCTCATGTCATATAAACATCGAAAAAATTTTGTTTTACAAAATTTTTTTTTTGTTAAAAGTATATTTTAAAAATACTCAAAAGTGATTGTTAAATTTAATGTTTTATTGGTGGAAAGTGATTTGAGTGTATCAACCGTAAATGTCATTTTAATTTAGTGTGAAATATTTTTAATAAAAATAATTAACTTCTAAAGCCTATATATTTTTTGTTGAACGTTTACTTTTTTCAAAATATATAACAGTTTTTTAATCAATATTATTATTTTACAATATTGTTTCAATGATATTGAAATTGGCAGGTATCTATCTGGAAAATTTATGAAACTTATGAAAAAGAATTTGTTATTTTAATTGAGTATTTTATGTAAATAATTATTTTACTATTTTATAATAAAACCGTAAAAAAATGTCCTGTTGCTACAATGTTTATTTTATCGAATTATTAATTAATCCCTTTATTGATACAAAAGTTCCACATATTTGATAACTTTTGAATGTTTTTCATTGAAAATAATTGATGTTAAGCATTATCAATCTAGGGAGATCACTTCTTAACATTTTATTGTGTAAATATTCGACACTTACAAGTGTCAAAAATCTTCGGATGAACCATGGATTATTTTGACATAAGTTTATGTAACATTTAACACAAAAATGTGTTATTTTTTTAACATAAAACATTTATGTTAAAATGACACAAAATTTATGTTAAATTTTTTTTGACATATATTTTTGTGTTAAAAATGACGCAAAATTTTTTACTGTGTACACACGTATTTGGATGATTGTTTTATATCTAAATGAACGATTGGCTAAATTTACAGATTATTTATAAATTTCGCAATCCCGTTTTTCAATAGATCTCAGATAAAATAAACTATTATTACATTATGCCGTGGCAATCATTTATTATTTTTACGTTGGGTTTTCCCAATGAGGCCCCACTGAAATCCCAATCGAGAAAAACCAGCAAGAATTTATTATTTTGACGTTGGGTTTTCCCAATCGGGTTCCCATTGGGTCCTCATTGGGTTTTCCCTATTGGGCATCCCCCGTCGAAACCCAATGGGGTCCCAATGTATGCTTTGGGCATTCCCAAAGTAATTTCTAGTCGGGATATGAACACCCTCATGCGTTTCAAGTCATGAAATCATGAAAAAAACCGATGATAAACTGCACTACCGGCAGTCAACAAGCTTTGCAAAAATTGAGTATAGTATGAGCTGACTTCAAGCTGGATTTAGAAAACGAATGATCATATGGCTGCTGAAGGGACATAAAATTCTCAAGCCGATAGCCGAAATAAATATATTTTAATTAAACAAAACAGTATTAGGACGTTATTTGTAATATCATTATCTGAAAAAGACTAAAGAAGAAATTGAAAAAAAAAAATTTGGAAAACGGTTGACCCTAAAGGGCATCCCTGCAACTTCCCGCTATTTCTATACTTAAGCCCTATAAATTGCATTTACTACGTTTCTTAGTAGTTATAATTTTCGCATCATTTTGAGCTCTCTGAGCTCAAGAGTCTAATAAAGGTTTAATAAAACACTATTTTTTAAACTGTCAAACCACATTAATTTTTGAATTAATTAACCGGTTTTCACACGACTTGCGGCATTCAACGCAGTTTTTCAAGCCTTGTAAAAGATCTTTAAGTTTCAATTGATCGAACAACGATAACTCACGACTAAATTATCCGATTTTGACCGAACCGGCGGCGATCAACGTGGTTTTTTGAGGTTAAAAGCTGATTAGTTTCTAGAAGCGATTGGTAAAGCCGTTTAGAAGTTATTCTGAAAAAACCACATTCGAAAAAAATTTATTTTTATTTTTTTGTGGGTTTCTCGAAATCTACTAGTCCAAGTCGGTTCACATTCACAGGAAATCTAAGTTTGATAGATCTCTTCAAAACGCCACTAGTTTGGTTCCCGTTGGTCAAGCCGTTCAAAAATTATAAGTAGTTTACATATAGCCACACTCACATACACACAAACACACACACACAAACGCGCGCGCGCCCGCATCCCATTGCGGGAATAGTCACGGAAGCCTCCTAGGGCCTCAAGACGTATACACAGAAAAAAAAATTAAATTGATTCAAGAGAAAAATTCTTAAACCAAGAATATAATTTTGAAGAGGGTCATGATTTTGAATTTAGACAAAAATTTCCTTAAATCAAGAATATGAAGCTCTTCAAAATTATATACTCGATTCAAGAACATTTTTTTTCTGTGTACATCCGTTGAAAACTCGATTTTCAAAAAACGGGGTAAAACCAATAACTTTTCAACTTTTGAAAATTTTCAATTTTCTCAGTGGGAAGTTAGAAATTAAGGAAAAAAAATAGTAAATATCACCTTTAGAGAGGGAAAGTAAGAAATGTCTCAGAGCACATGTTATAGTCGACCGAGGCGAAGCCAAGATTGACTAACATGTCGATATTGCCATTCTAATACGTCGTATCCCATATTTAGAACATTTTACAGCAGACGGTAAAAACGATTCATTTTTAACATTGATTAAATGGGATTCGACTGACGAAAATATATATTTAAAAATAGTAATTAAACTATTTGACCTTTAAAATTTTAACACGATTTGCATAATATTGTTATGACTCCATTTTTCAAAAAAAGTCAATTTGTCAAATTTTGTGGGATATGACGTATTAGAATGGCAGTATCGTTTTTAGTGGATCCAGTAATCATTTTTCGATCAATCAGTATAGTTTTTATTTCGTTTGTTTGGATATTATAATTGCTAGATGCTACTTAGTGTGGCGAAATCGAAAATTTGTTTTTTAGACGTTAGTAGAACAAACCTATTAGTCTGATCAACAAGAGCTAAAAGTGCGACTACATCAATGATCGCACGTAAAATTATGATCGAGGTGTCATTGGAGGTGGAAATTTATAAAGATATATTTTACGGTTTATCCCCATGTTATACAAAAAATTAGTTAAAATGTCCTAAACAAGTAAGTTTAAAAAAAGAGGGGGTCTGACTTATCTGCTACTCAATTGCTACATCGAATCAAGTTTTCCATGAAGATAACAAATTTAAATAAACCAAATGATCATTAATTTAACTTTGTAATATGTTTGAATCTGCCTTTAGAGTTTCGGACAAAAAAAATAAATTTAAGTTTAATCATGGAAGTAATAATATAAATTGTAGCTTTTTTCATAAGTTGTGACCTGCATTTTATGAAATTGAAATACGATATTTTATCCGGAACTTGTTCAAAGATAAACCTGTAAAAATAACTATTTGTCTATATTTTTGAAAATTTTAAACTTGAGAATAATTTGGAGAATTGTAAAATCTGGATTTGATAACACATCCAATGATAACTAATCTTTCAAACGTCAAGATACACTTTACGATATTGAGTTATCATTCAGTTTAAATTATAAAGAAAATACTTCTCAAACACTCATAACTTTCAAATTAATGATCTGATTTCACTTATCTCCAAACTTGATCAAAATATTCGCTCATTGAATAAATGGCTTTTAACTATCATCCATTAAGAATTTTAATTCAAACGAATACCTCACGAAAAATTTCGGTGTCTTTTCGACTAATGAATATGCGCTAGAGAAAAAAAGGCGGACATAGTAAGACACAAAGCAGTCTGAAAGTACTACACAGAATATAAACTAATTTTCTTTAGTTTCAGAATTTGGCATTAAAATTCATCAATATACCGCAACAAGAATAAATAAGAATATTAATTAAGTCACTTCATGTCTGAAGAAATTTCACTTATTCAGTTTAAATTTAAAGCAACTTTCGATTTTTCATCCAATCATCAAAAGATCGCTTATAAGTATGTCTAATTCTCATCATTTTTTCTAATGAAGTTAAAAAAATTAGAATGCTCTTATGAGACATATTAGAAATTTCCAACGTGAATCATGAATTAAAAAAGAATAGTTTAAGAAATTATTCTAGTTTTGGTTCTCACAAAAAAATACTTCTATCAATTTTTTATTGAAACACTACCAAAGATATTGATAAATAGTTTATTTAGCTCCAAAAATACTATTTCGAGGATCATTAAAAAAAAAAAAAAAAAAAAAAAAAAAAAAAAAAAAAAAAAAAAAAAAACATTTATGTTCATAGTTTTATACAGTTTTTATATTAATGATTTTAATAATAATAATAATAATAATAATAATAATAATAATAAATTAAAAAAAAACAACAACAATACTAATGTTAGTTTTTGTGTTTTAGATAAGTCGTTATCATCGCTGCCAGTAACGTATCGATTTTTTGAGGAGCTCTATTTATTCGTTGTTTATTAATATAAAAAGTGTAAAAAAAATACAAGTAGAGATGTTTTTTTTTTAATTTTCTAAAGTATACTTATTGCGATGAATAAACTGTTACAAACCTCATAAGCGAAGCGGATGAGGTTGTGCTCTACACCCGCCTTACAAAAATCACGTGATTTCTTGAACTAAAATTGTCTCTATTTATTTTTTATCGCACCTGTAGAACTATATTTACACCTAAATTTCATGAAAAAACCCAAGTTTCAACACTTATGACATTTTTAAAAGAAGTTTGTTTTTTCAATAAATAAAAATAATGTTTAAAAAAATTACTACAGTACCTTTTTTTCTGGGTGGGCAATGGCGCAAAAGATTAAAAAGTATTTGTATTTTAATCAATTTTATTATGGAAAATGAGATTATGCGGCGTGCAATTTTGGATTTTCCAAACTACGCAATTATTTAAAAAAAAAAA